>JALIRH010000257.1:0-50680 GCA_023055505.1 Callipepla californica brunnescens | reverse complement strand
GGGTTCTGAGCCCCATAAGTGTGGGGCTGGGTCATCCTGAGCCCCATAAGTGTGGGTCTGTGTTATCCTGTGCCCCATAAGCGGGATCCTATGGACCCTGAGCCCCATAAGTGTGAGTCCTGTGGACCCTGAGCCCTATAAGTGTGGGGCTGGGTCATCCTGAGCCCCATAAGTGTGGGTCCTCTGGGTCCTGAGCCCCATGAGTGTGGGTCCTATGGGTCCCGAGCCCCATAAGTGTGGGTCCTGTGGGTTCTGAGCCCCATAAGTGTGGGTCTGGGTCATCCTGAGCCCCATAAGTGTGGGTCTGGGTCATCCTGAGCCCCATAAGCGGGATCCTACGGACCCTGAGCCCCATAAGTGTGAGTCCTCTGGACCCTAAGCCCCATAAGTGTGGGGCTGGGTCATCCTGAGCCCCATAAGTGTGGGTCTGGGTCATCCTGAGCCCCATAAGCGGGATCCTACGGACCCTGAGCCCCATAAGCGTGAGTCCTCTGGACCCTAAGCCCCATAAGTGTGGGGCTGGGTCATCCTGAGCCCCATAAGTGTGGGGCTGGGGCTTCCCCCTCCCCCCACATCCGGCGCTATGGGGCGGCGCTATGGGGCGGCCCCGAAGGGGTTAAGGGGAATTCCTGTGGGCGCGGGGGGGCCCCGCCCCGCGCACCTCGGCCGGGAGGGGCCGCTCCCACTCAGCCCCACACCGCGCCCCATAGCAGCGCGGCGCCCCATAGCGTCCCATCGCTTCGCCCCATAGCGTCCCATAGCGGCGCCCCATAGCGGCGCGGCGCCCCATAGCGTTCCATAGCGGCGCCCCATAGCGGCGCGGGGCCCCATAAAGACTAGCGGCGGCGCCCCATAGCGGCGCGGCGCCCCATAGCGGCGCCCCATAGCGGCGCGATGTCCCGCGAGGGGGGGACGGTCCCCGCTATGGGGCTGAGCGGCTCCGAAGAGAATGTGTGGGGCGCGGTCCTGCGAGCGGCCGAGGGACGGAAAGGTGCGGAGGGGAAATGTGTGGGGCGGGGTGGGGCGGGGGGGGGGGTGAGGAAGGGGAGGATGTGTGGGGCGGGGGGCGCAGATGGGGGGGGTATGTGTGGGGTGGGGGGGCAGATGGGAGATATGTGGGGTGGGGGGGAATGTGTGGGGCGGGGGGGGGCAGATGGGGAGGATATGTGGGGTGGGGGGGAATGTGTGGGGCAGGGGGGATGTGTGGGGCTGGGGGGGCAGATGGGGGGAGTATGTGTGGGGTGGGGTGGGGGGGAATGTGTGGGGCAGGGGGGATGTGTGGGGCGGGGGGGGCAGATGGGTAGGATATGTGGGGTGGGGGGGAATGTGTGGGGCAGGGGGGATGTGTGGGGCGGGGGGGGCGGAGAGGAGTGGGGGGAATGTGTGGGGCGGGGGGGGGGTGAGGAGTGGGGGGAATGTGTGGGGCGGGGGGGGCAGGTGGGGGGGGGTATGTGTGGGGTGGGGGGCAGATGGGAGATATGTGGGGTGGAATGTGTGGGGCAGGGGGGATGTGTGGGGCGGGGGGGCAGATGGAGGGGATGTGGGGTGGGGGGAATGTGTGGGGCGGGGGGGGGCAGATGGGGGGGATGTGTGGGGTGGGGGGGGTGAGGAAGGAGGGGATATGTGGGGTGGGGGGGAATGTGTGGGGCGGGGGGGCAGATGGGGGGGATGTGTGGGGCAGGGGGGGCAGATGGGGGGGATGTGTGGGGTGGGGGGGGGATGTGTGGGGCAGGGGGGGCAGATGGGGGGGATGTGTGGGGTGGTGGGGAATGTGTGGGGCAGGGGGGGCAGATGGGGGGGATGTGTGGGGCGGGGGGGGATGTGTGGGGTGGGGGATTAGACGGGGGGGATATGTGGGGTGGGGGGGGCAGATGGGGGGGATATGTGGGGCGGGGGGGGCAGATGAGAGGGGATATGTGGGGTAGGGGGGGATGTGTGGGGCAGATGTGTGGGGCGGGGGGGGGTGGGGGGGAGGATATGTGGGGCGGGGGGGGCAGATGGGGGGGATATGTGGGGTGGGGGGGAATGTGTGGGGCAGGGGGGATGTGTGGGGCGGGGGGGGCAGATTGGGGGGGATGTGTGGGGTGGGGGGGAATGTGTGGGGCAGGGGGGATGTGTGGGGCTGGGGGGGCAGATGGGGGGAGTATGTGTGGGGTGGGGTGGGGGGGAATGTGTGGGGCAGGGGGGATGTGTGGGGCGGGGGGGGCAGATGGGGAGGATATGTGGGGTGGAATGTGTGGGGCAGGGGGGGATGTGTGGGGCGGGGGGGCAGATGGGGGGGATATGTGTGGGGTGGGGGGGCAGATGGGGAGGATATGTGGGGTGGAATGTGTGGGGCAGGGGGGATGTGTGGGGCGGGGGGGCAGATGGGGGGGATATGTGTGGGGTGGGGGGGCAGATGGGGAGGATATGTGGGGTGGGGGGGAATGTGTGGGGCAGGGGGGATGTGTGGGGCGGGGGGGGGCGGAGAGGAGTGGGGGGAATGTGTGGAGCGGGGGGGGGGGGTGAGGAGTGGGGGGAATGTGTGGGGCGGGGGGGGGGTGAGGAGTGGGGGGAATGTGTGGGGCGGGGGGGGGCAGGTGGGGGGGGGTATGTGTGGGGTGGGGGGGCAGATGGGAGATATGTGGGGTGGAATGTGTGGGGCAGGGGGGATGTGTGGGGCGGGGGGGGCAGATGGGGGGGATATGTGGGGTGGGGGGGAATGTGTGGGGCAGGGGGGATGTGTGGGGCGGGGGGGGCAGATGGGGGGGATATGTGGGGTGGGGGGGAATGTGTGGGGCAGGGGGGATGTGTGGGGCGGGGGTGGCAGATGGGGGAGATGTGTGGGGTGGGGGGGATGTGTGGGGCAGGGGGGGCAGATGGGGGGGGATGTGTGGGGTGGGGCGGCAGCGTGGTGTAATGTGTGGGGCAGAGAGCTGTGGTGTGGAGCAGAGCGCCATGATGTGGGGCAGAGGGCTGTGATGTGGGGCAGAGCGCTGTGATGTGGGGCAGAGAGCCGTGATGTGGGGCAGAGAGCCGTTATGTGGGGCAGAGCGCCGTTATGTGGGGCAGAGAGCCATGATGTGGGGCAGAGCACCATGATGTGGGGCAGAGAGCCGTTATGTGGGGCAGAGCGCCGTTATGTGGGGCAGAGAGCCATGATGTGGGGCAGAGTGCCATGATGTGGGGCAGAGAGCCGTGATGTGGGGCAGAGGGCCGTGATGTGGGGCAGAGCGCCGTTATGTGGGGCAGAGAGCCATGATGTGGGGCAGAGCACCATGATGTGGGGCAGAGAGCCGTGATGTGGGGCAGAGCGCCGTTATGTGGGGCAGAGAGCCATGATGTGGGGCAGAGCGCCGTTATGTGGGGCAGAGGGCTGTGATGTGGGGCAGAGCGCTGTGATGTGGGGCAGAGGGCTGTGATGTGGGGCAGAGCGCTGTGATGTGGGGCAGAGTGCCATGATGTGGGGCAGAGAGTCATTATGTGGGGCAGAGCGCCATGATGTGGGGCAGAGAGCCATGATGTGGGGCAGAGGGCTGTGATGTGGGGCAGAGCGCTGTGATATGGGGCAGAGAGCCATGGTGTGGGGCAAAGAGCCGTGATGTGGGGCAGAGCGCTGTGATGTGGGGCAGAGGGCTGTGATGTGGGGCAGAGTGCCGTGATGTGGGGCAGAGAGCCGTGGTGTGGGGCAGAGTGCCGTGATATGGGGCAGAGAGCCGTGGTGTGGGGCAGAGTGCCATAATGTGGGGCAGAGCGCCATGATGTGGGGCAGAAGCACTGTGATGTGGGGCAGAGCGCTGTGATGTGGGGCAGAGAGCCATGATGTGGGGCAGAGGGCTGTGGTGTGGGGCAGAGAGCCATGATGTGGGGCAGAGGGCTGTGGTGTGGGGCAGAGTGCCATGATGTGGGGCAGAGGGCCATGATGTGGGGCAGAAGCACTGCGATGTGGGGCAGAGCGCCATGATGTGGGGCAGAGCGCCATGATGTGGGGCAGAGGGCCATGATGTGGGGCAGAAGCACTGTGATGTGGGGCAGAGAGCTGTGATGTGGGGCAGAGCGCCATGATGTGGGGCAGAGCGCCCGTGTTCTGCTCAGGTGTGGGGCAGAGCCGCACGGTGCGACATCTGTGGGTCGGGATGTGGGGTGGTGTCCCGGGGTTATGGGGCAGAGTCCACGTGGGGCGGTGCGCGCCGGGCGGGATGTGGGGCACGGTGTGGGGCGCGGCCTCAGTTACGCTATGGGGCAGAGCCCCACATGGCAGAGGTTATGGGGCAGAGCCCCACATGGCAGAGGTTATGGGGCAGAGCCCCACACGTTGCAGAGGTTATGGGGCAGAGCCCCACATGTTGCAGACGTTATGGGGCAGAGCCCCACATGTTGCGGTGGTTATGGGGCAGAGCCCCACACGTTGCAGAGGTTATGGGGCAGAGCCCCACATGTCGCTATGGGGCAGGCCCGGTGCTATGGGGCACACCCGGCTCTATGGGGCAGACCTGGTGCTATGGGGCACACCCGGCGCTATGGGGCAGACCCAGCTCTATGGGGCAGACCCAGCACTGTGGAGCTGACCCAGTCCTATGGGGCAGACCCGGCGCTATGGGGTGGATGCAGCTCTATGGGGCACACCCGGCGCTATGGGGCGCACCCGGTGCTATGGGGCGGACGCGGCTCTATGGGGCAGCCCTGAGGCAGATTCCCCTATGGGGCGTTGTCCGGGTGTGGCACTGTGGGGCAGCGCCGTGGGGCAGAGTCCTCCCACGCACCGCGCTCCGCCCCATAGAGCGCCGACAGTGCCCCGCGGGGACATAAAACCCCACAGCGCCCCATAGCCCCACAGCGCCCCATAGCCCCACAGCGCCCCATAACCCCACAGCGCCCCACAGCGCCCTATAGCCCCACACAGCCCCATAGCCCCACAGCGCCCCATAACCCCACGGTGCCCCACAGCGCCCCATAACCCCACAGCGCCCCATAACCCCACACATCCCCATAGACCCACAGCGCCCCATAACCCCACAGCGCCCCATAGCCCCACAGCGCCCCATAACCCCACACATCCCCATAGACCCACAGCGCCCCATAACCCCACAGCGCCCCATAGCCCCACAGCGCCCCATAGACCCACACAGCCCCATAGACCCATGGTGCCCCATAACCCCACACAGCCCCATAGACCCACGGTGCCCCACAGCGCCCCATAACCCCACACAGCCCCATAGACCCACGGTGCCCCATAACCCCACACAGCCCCATAGACCCACAGCGCCCCATAACCCCACAGCGCCCCATAACCCCACAGCGCCCCATAACCCCACGGTGCCCCACAGTGCCCCATAACCCCACGCAGCCCCATGGACACACAGTGCCCCATAACCCCACACAGCCCCATAGACCCACAGCGCCCCATAACCCCACACAGCCCCATAGCCCCACAGTGCCCCATAACCATGGTGTGCCATACTGTGCCATGCAGTGCCGTACTGTGCCATAGTGTGCCATACTGTGCCGTACTGTGCCATAGTGTGCCATACTGTGCCGTACTGTGCCATGCAGTGCCATAGTGTGCCATAGTGTGTCATACTGTGCCATACTGTGCCATACTGTGCCATACTGTGCCGTACTGTGCCATAGTGTGTCGTACTGTGCCATACTGTGCCATAGTGTGCCATACTGTGCCATGCAGTGCCATAGTGTGCCATACTGTGCCATGCAGTGCCATAGTGTGCCATACTGTGCCATAGAGTGCCATAGTGTGCCATGCAGTGCCGTACTGTGCCGTACTGTGCCATAGTGTGCCATAGTGTGCCATACTGTGCCATACTGTGCCATTCTCTGCCATACTGTGCCGTACTGTGCCATACTGTGCCATAGTGTGTCATACTGTGCCGTGCAGTGCCATAGTGTGCCATAGTGTGCCATAGTGTGCCATAGTGTTCCATAGTGTGCCATACTGTGCCATACTGTGCCATACTGTGCCATAGTGTGCCATACTGTGCCATAGTGTGCCATAGTGTGCCATGCAGTGCCGTACTGTGCCGTACTGTGCCATAGTGTGCCATGCAGTGCCGTACTGTGCCATAGTGTGCCATAGTGTGCCGTACTGTGCCATAGTGTGCCATACTGTGCCATAGAGTGCCATAGTGTGCCATGCAGTGCCGTACTGTGCCGTACTGTGCCATAGTGTGCCATACTGTGCCGTACTGTGCCATAGTGTGCCATAGTGTGCCGTACTGTGCCATACTCTGCCATAATGTGCTGCCATACTGTGCCATACTGTGCCATACTGTGCCATGCAGTGCCATACTGTGCCGTACTGTGCCATACTGTGCCATAGTGTGTCATACTGTGCCATACTGTGCCATACTGTGCCATGCAGTGCCGTACTGTGCCGTACTGTGCCATAGTGTGCCAAGGAGTCCTTGTGCAATGCATCCCCCGTGCAATGCGTCCCCGTGCAGTGTAACCCCGTGCAAGGTGTCCCCGTGCAATGCGTCCCCGTGCAGTGTAACCCCGTGCAAGGTGTCCCCGTGCAATGCGTCCCCGTGCAGTGTAACCCCGTGCAAGGTGTCCCCGTGCAAGGCGTTCCCGTGCAATGTATCCTGGTGCAAGGCATCCCGTGCAAGGTGTCCCCGTGTCCTCGTGCAAGGTGTCTCTGTGCAATGTGTTCCTGTGCAATGTGTCCTCGTGCAAGGAGTCCTCGTGCAATGCGTCCCTATTCAAGTTGTCCCCGTGCAGTGTGTCCCCGTGTCCCCGTGCAAGGTGTCCCTGTGCAATGTGTCCCTGTGCAAGTCATTCCCATGCAGTGCGTCCCCGTGTCCCTGTGCAAGGTGTCCCCGTGCAATGTATCCTGGTGCAAGGCATCCCGTGCAAGGTGTCCCCGTGTCCTCGTGCAAGGAGTCCTCGTGCAATGCGTCCCCATTCAAGTTGTTCCTGTGCAGTGTGTCCCCGTGCAAGGTGTCCCTGTGCAAGTCATCCTCGTGCGATGTTTCCTGGTGCAAGGTGTCCCCGTGCAATACATTCCCATGCAGTGCGTCCCCGTGTCCCCGTGCAAGGTGTCCCCGTGCAATGTATCCTGGTGCAAGGAGTCCTCGTGCTAGGTGTCCCCGTGCAATGCGTTCCTGTGCAATGTGTCCTCGTGCAAGGAGTCCCCGTGCAATGCGTCCCCATTCAAGTCGTCCCCGTGCAGTGTGTCCCCGTGTCCCCGTGCAAGGTGTCCCTGTGCAATGTGTCCTCGTGCAAGTCATTCCCATGCAGTGCATCCCCGTGTCCCCGTGCAAGGTGTCCCCGTGCAATGTATCCTGGTGCAAGGCATCCCGTGCAAGGTGTCCCTGTGCAATGCGTTCCTGTGCAATGTGTCCTCGTGCAAGGAGTCCCCGTGCAATGCATCCCCATTCAAGTTGTCCCCGTGCAGTGTGTCCCCGTGTCCCTGTGCAAGGTGTCCCTGTGCAATGTGTCCTCGTGCAAGTCATTCCCATGCAGTGCATCCCCGTGTCCCCGTGCAAGGTGTCCCCGTGCAATGCGTTCCTGTGCAATATGTCCTCGTGCAAGGAGTCCCCGTGCAATGCGTCCCCATTCAAGTTGTCCCCGTGCAGTGTGTCCCCGTGTCCCCGTGCAAGGTGTCCCTGTGCAAGGTGTCCTCGTGCAAGTCATCCTCGTGCGATGTTTCCTGGTGCAAGGTGTCCCCGTGCAATATATTCCCGTGCAGTGCGTCCCCGTGCAATGTATCCTGGTGCAAGGTGTCCCCGTGCATTGTATCCTGGTGCAAGGCATCTCGTGCAAGGCGTCCCTGTGCAAGGTGTCCCTGTGCAATGCGTCCCCATTCAAGGTGTCCCCGTGCAATACATTCTCGTGCAGTACATCCCCGTGCAAGGTGTCCCCGTGCAAAGTGTCCCCGTGCAAGGCGTCCCCGTGCAAGGCGTCCCTGTGCGATACATTCTCATGCAAGGTGTCCCTGTGCAAGGTGTCTCCGTGCAATACATTCTTGTGCAAGGCGTCCTCGTTCGGTACATCCCCGTGCAAAGTGTCCCCGTGCAGTGTATCCTGGTGCAAGGCGTCCCCGTGCACTGGGCTGCAGTGTGAGCGGCATCCATGCACTGAGCTGCATCCGTGCTCTGCTCTGTGCTGGGGGGCCCGTGCTATGGGGCAGCACTTATGGGGCCGTGTGGGGTGGGTACTTGTGGGGCAGCGCTATGGGGCAGCACTTAAGGGGCCGTGTGGGGTGGGTACTTGTGGGGCAGCGCTATGGGGCAGCACTTATGGGGGCCGTGTGGGGCAGTGCCCATGGCTGGAATGTGTGGGGCAGCACTTATGGGGCCGTGTGGGGCAGTTATGGGGTGGTAGTTATGGGGCGGTTGTGGGGCAGTTGTGGGGCAGTTATGGAGCAGTTGTGGGGCAGTTATGGGGCAGTTATGGGGCAGTTATGGGGTGACAGTTATGAGTCAGTTATGGGGCAGTTATGGGGCGGTTATGGGGGGGGCAGTTATGGGGCGGCTTTGGGGCGGCAGTTATGGGGCAGTTATGGGGCAGTTATGGGGGGGCAGTTATGGGGCGGTTATGGGGCAGTTATGGGGCGGTTTATGGGGCGGTTATGGGGCGGTTATGGGGCAGTTATGGGGCGGCAGTTATGGAGCAGTTGTGGGGCGGTTGTGGGGCAGTTGTGGGGCAGTTGTGGGGCGGCAGTTATGGGGCAGTCATGGAGCAGTTGTGGGGCAGTTATGGGGCAGTTGTGGGGCAGTTATGGGGCAGTCATGGAGCAGTTGTGGGGCAGTTATGGGGCGGTTGTGGGGCAGTTGTGGGACGGTTATGGAGCAGTTATGGGGCGGTTGTGGGGCAGTTATGGGGCGGTTATGGGGCAGTTATGGGGCGGCGCTGCCGGAGCCGCCCTCATTGCCGCAGCGGAAGGGCGATGGCTGCGGGGGGGCACTGTGCCCGTGGGGGAGGGGCGGCGCTATGGGGCGGCACTGTGGGGGCAGCGCTATGGGGCGGCGCTATGGGGCAGTGCTGTGGGGGTGGCGCTATGGGGCAGCGCTATGGGGCAGCGCTATGGGGGCAGCGCTATGGGGCGGCACTATGGGGCCGCGCTATGGGAGCGGTGCTATGGGGCGGCGCTATGGGGCAGCGCTATGGGGCAGTGCTATGGGGCGGCGCTATGGGGCGGTGCTATGGGGCAGTGCTGTGGGGGTGGTGCTATGGGGCAGCGCTATGGGGCAGCGCTGTGGGGCGGCGCTATGGGGCAGCGCTGTGGGAGCGGTGCTATGGGGCTGCGCTACGGGGTAGTGCTATGGGGCAGCGCTATGGGGCGGCACTATGGGGCGGGCGCTATGGGGCCGTGCTATGGGGCAGCGCTGTGGGAGCGGTGCTATGGGGCGGCGCTATGGGGCCGCGCTGTGGGGTAGTGCTATGGGGGCAGCGCTATGGGGCGGAGCTATGGGGCAGTGCTGTGGGGGTGGTGCTATGGGGCAGCACTGTGGGGCGGCGCTATGGGGCGGTGCTGTGGGGCGGCGCTATGGGGCGGCGCTATGGGGCTGTGCTATGGGGCGGCGCTATGGGGGGGTTGCTATGGGGCGGTGCTATGGGGCGGCGCTATGGGGCCGCGCTATGGGAGCGGTGCTATGGGGCGGTGCTATGGGTGCAGCGCTATGGGGCGGAGCTATGGGGCAGTGCTGTGGGGGTGGTGCTATGGGGCAGCGCTGTGGGGCGGCTCTATGGGACAACGCTATGGGGTAGTGCTATGGGGCGGCGCTATGGGGCAGAGCTTTGGGGCGGCGCTATGGGGCGGTGCTGTGGGGCGGTGCTATGGGGCAGCGCTGTGGGGCGGCGCTATGGGGCGGCGCTATGGGGCGGCGCTATGGGGCGCTGAGTCACGGTGTTTCCCTGCGGCATTTCCTGTGCCCGTGCGGGAAGGGGCTGTGCCCCACACCACGCCCCACACCGTGCCCCATAGCGCCCCACACCGTGCCCCACAGCGCCCCACCGTGCCCCACAGCGCCCCACTGTGCCCCATAGCGCCCTACACCGTGCCCCACACCGTGCCCCATAGCGCCCCACACCGTGCCCCACACCGTGCCCCACAGCGCCCCACACCGTGCCCCACGCCGTGCCCCATAGCGCCCCACACCGTGCCCCACGCCGTGCCCCATAGCACCCCACACCGTGCCCCACGCCGTGCCCCATAGCGCCCCATGCCGTGCCCCACAGCGCCCCACACTGTGCCCCACACGCTGCCCCCCACGCTGCCCCACATTGCCCCACACGCCACCCCACACGCTGCCCCACATTGCCCCACACGCCGCCCCACACGCTGCCCCACACTCTGCCCCACAGCGCCCTGCACCCTGCCCCACATGCTGCCCCACATTGCCCCACATGCTGCCCCACACGCTGCCCCACACCCGGCCCCACATTGCCCCACACGCTGCCCCACACTCTGCCCCCCACACTGCCCCACACGCTGCCCCACGCTGCCCTCCACGCTACCCCACATTACCCCAAACGCTGCCCCACACCCTGCCCCACATTGCCCCACACCCTGCCCCACAGCACCCCACACGTTGCCCCACATCGTGCCCCTCAGCACCCTACTGTGCCCCACACCATGCTCCACACCCTGCCCCACAGTGCCCCACACCCTGCCCCACACCCTGCCCCACACCCTGCCCCACAACCTGCCCCCCACACTGCCCCACATTGTGCCCCACATTGCCCCACACACTGCCCCACACGCTGCCCCACACTCTGCCCCACATTGCCCCCCACACTGCCCCACACCCTGCCCCCCACGCTGCCCCACATTGCCCCCCACGCTGCCCCACACTGTGCCCCACATTGCCCCCCACGCTGCCCCACACTGTGCCCCACACTCTGCCCCACGCTGCCCCACACTGTGCCCCACATTGCCCCCCACGCTGCCCCACACTGTGCCCCACACTGTGCCCCACGCTGCCCCACACTGTGCCCCACATTGCCCCCCACGCTGCCCCACACTCTGCCCCACATTGCCCCCCACGCTGCCCCACACTGTGCCCCACATTGCCCCCCACGCTGCCCCACACTGTGCCCCACATTGCCCCCCACACTGCCCCACACTGTGCCCCACATTGCCCCACGCTGCCCCACACTGTGCCCCACATTGCCCCCCACACTGCCCCACACTGTGCCCCACATTGCCCCACGCTGCCCCACACTGTGCCCCACATATCGGCGTTCCCGCGCTGACGGCGCTGTTTTGTTGCAGATGAACGGGACCGCGTGCAGAAGAAGACCTTCACCAAATGGGTCAACAAACACCTCCTCAAGGTACTGCCCCACACATTGCCCCACAGCCTGCCCCATAGCGCTGCCCCATAGCCTGACCCACAGCTCTGCCCCACAGCTCTGCCCCACAGCCTGCCCCACAGCCTGCCCCATAGCTCTGCCCCATAGCCTGCCCCACAGCCTGCCCCATAGCTCTGCCCCATAGCCTGCCCCATAGCCTGCCCCACACCTCTGCCCCATAGCTCTGCCCCATAGCCTGACCCACAGCCTGCCCCATAGCCTGCCCCACAGCCTGCCCCACACATTGCCCCACAGCCTGCCCCACACCTCTGCCCCATAGCTCTGCCCCACAGCCTGCCCCACAGCCTGCCCCATAGCCTGCCCCACAGCCTGCCCCACACATTGCCCCACAGCCTGCCCCACAGCTCTGCCCCATAGCCTGCCCCACAGCCTGCCCCACAGCCTGCCCCACAGCCTGCCCCATAGCTCTGCCCCACAGCCTGCCCCATAGCTCTGCCCCATAGCTCTGCCCCACAGCTCTGCCCCTCAGCTCTGCCCTACAGCCTGCCCCATAGCCTGCCCCACAGCCTGCCCCATAGCTCTGCCCCATAGCCTGACCCATAGCTCTGCCCCATAGCTCTGCCCCACAGCTCTGCCCCACAGCCTGACCCACAGCTCTGCCCCATAGCTCTGCCCCACAGCCTGCCCCATAGCTTTGCCCCACACCTCTGCCCCATAGCTCTGCCCCACAGCCTGCCCCACAGCCTGCCCCATAGCCTGCCCCACAGCTCTGCCCCACAGCCTGACCCACAGCTCTGCCCCATAGCTCTGCCCCACAGCCTGCCCCATAGCTTTGCCCCACACCTCTGCCCCATAGCCTGCCCCACAGCTCTGCCCCATAGCTCTGCCCCACAGCCTGCCCCACAGCCTGCCCCACACATTGCCCCACAGCCTGCCCCATAGCTCTGCCCCACGGCGCTGCCCCACAGCACCGCCCCACAGCGCTGCCCCACAGCACTGCCCCACAGCACCGCCCCACAGCGCTGCCCCACAGCTCTGCCCCACAGCCTGCCCCATAGCTCTGCCCCACAGCCTGCCCCACAGCCTGACCCATAGCTCTGCCCCACAGCCTGCCCCATAGCTCTGCCCCACACCTCTGCCCCATAGCTCTGCCCCATAGCCTGACCCACAGCCTGCCCCATAGCCTGCCCCACACACTGCCCCACATCTCTGCCTCACAGCCTGACCCACAGCCTGCCCCATAGCCTGCCCCACAGCCTGACCCACATCTCTGCCCCACAGCCTGCCCCACAGCCTGCCCCACATCTCTGCCCCATAGCCTGCCCCAAAGTCTGACCCACATCTCTGCCCCACAGCCTGACCCACATCTTGCCCCACAGCCTGACCCACATCTCTGCCCCACATCTCTGCCCCACAGCCTGCCCCACAGCCTGCCCCATAGCTCTGCCCCATAGCTCTGCCCCATAGCCTGCCCCACATCTCTGCCCCATAGCCTGCCCCACAGCTCTGCCCCACAGCCTGCCCCACAGCCTGCCCCACAGCTCTGCCCCATAGCCTGACCCACAGCCTGCCCCACACCTCTGCCCCATAGCCTGCCCCACAGCTCTGCCCCACAGCTCTGCCCCATAGCCTGACCCACAGCCTGCCCCATAGCCTGCCCCATAGCCTGCCCCACAGCCTGACCCACACACTGCCCCACAGCCTGCCACATAGCCTGCCCCATAGCCTGACCCACATCTCTGCCCCATAGCCTGCCCCATAGTCTGACCCACATCTGTGCCCCACAGCCTGACCCATAGCCTGCCCCACAGCCTGACCCACATCTCTGCCGCATAGCCTGACCCACAGCCTGACCCACATCTCTGCCCCACATCTCTGCCCCACAGCCTGACCCACATCTCTGCCCCATAGCCTGCCCCACAGCCTGCCCAAGACATTGCCCCACAGCCTGACCCATAGCCTGCCCCACATCTCTGCCCCACAGCCGGCCCCACAGCCTGCCCCACATCTCTGCCCCACATCTCCGCCCCACACCCTGTCCCATAGCCTGCCCCACACATTGCCTCACATCTCTACCCCACATCTCTGCCCCACATCTCCGCCCCACACTGTGTCCCATAGCCTGCCCCATAGCCTGACCCACATCTCTGCCACACATCTCTGCCCCACATCTCCGCCCCATTGAGTGTGCAATGAGTGTGCAACGTCTGTGCACTGAGAGTGCAGTGTGTGTGCAGTGAGTGTGCAACGCGTGTGCACTGAGTGTGCAATGCGTGTGCAGTGAGTGTGCAACGCGTGTGCACTGAGTGTGCAATGCGTGTGCACTGAGTGTGCTCAGTGCTCTCTCCCCCTCTCCGCAGCATCGGTGCAAAGAGGTGGGTGTGTGCTCACACGCGTGTGCACCAGCACGTGTGTGTGTGAGAGAGTGTGTGCTCACACGCGTGTGCACCAGCACGTCTATGTGGTGTGTGTGTCTGCTCACACGCGTGTGCACCAACATGTGTGTTGTGGGGGGGTGTGCGTGTGCTCACACGAGTGTGCACCAACACGTGTGTGTGTGTGTGCTCACATGCGTGTGCACCAAACACGTGTGTGTGTGTGTCTCACATGAGTGTGCACCAGCACGTCAATGTGTGTGTGTGTGTGTGCTCACACGTGTGTGCACCAGCACGTGTGTGTGTGTGTTTGCTCACACGCGTGTGCACCAGTGTGTCTGCGAGTGTATATGAGCGTGCACACTTGTGTGTCTGCACACGTGTGTGCGCGTGTTCTTTTCACGTGCTTTGCACACGCGTGTGGTGTTGCACATCTCTGTGCACGCGTGTGAGCGTGCTCACTGTGGGCAGTGTGCAAGGAGTGAACAGTGCGTGTGCAATGAGCGTGCAACGTGTGTGCAGTGAGAGCAGTGTTTGCTCACACGCGTGTGCACCAGCACGTGTGTGTGTGTGAGAGAGTGTGTGCTCACATGTGTGTACACCAGCACCTATGTGTGTGTGTGTGTGCGTGTGTGTGTGAGAGAGTGTGTGCTCACACGCATGTGCAACAGCACGTGTATGTGTGTGTGAGTGTGTGTGCTCACACGCGTGTGCAACAGCACGTGTATGCATGCTTGCGTGTGTGTGTGTGTGCTCACACTCTTGTGCCCCATCATGTGTGAGTGTGCACACGCGTGTGAGTGTGTTCACGTTGCGTATGTGTGCTGACACGCGTGTGCACCAGCACGTCTGTGTGTGTGAATGTGTGTGCTCACACGAGTGTGCACCAGCACGTCAATGTGTGTGTGTGTGAGAGTGTGTGCTCACACGCGGTGTGCACCAGCACATCTATGCACGTGTGTGTGAGTGAGTGTGTTCACACGCATGTGCAACAGCACGTGTGTGTGTGTGTGAGTGTGTGTGCTCACACGCGTGTGCAACAGCACGTATATGCATGCTTGCGTGTGTGTGTGTGCTCACACTCTTGTGCCCCATCACGTGTGAGTGTGCACACGCGTGTGAGTGCGGTTCACTTGCGTGTGTGTGCTCACACACGTGTGCACCAGCATTTATATGCACACCTGTTTGTGTGAGTGTGTGTGTGCTCACACGCGTGTGCACCAGCACGTGTATGCACGCGTGTGTGTGTGTGTGTGTGCTCTCCTGCCCCACATATCCGTGCCTGCCATCCAACCCCCCCATCACTGCCCCCCATCTCTGCCCCCCAACCAATCCATCCTGCCCCCCAACCAGCCCCCCCATCTCTGCCCCCCATCACTGCCCCCCAACCAACCCATCCTGCCCCCCAACCAGCCCCCCCATCTCTGCCCCCCCATCTCTGCCCCCCAACCAACCCATCACTGCCCCCCAACCAGCCCCCCATAACTGCCCCCCATCTCTGCCCCCCAACCAGCCCCCCCCATAACTGCCCCCCATCCCTGCCCCCCAACCAGCCCCCCATAACTGCCCCCCATCACTGCCCCCCAACCAGCCCCCCCATAACTGCCCCCCCATCACTGCCCCCAACCAGCCCCCCCATAACTGCCCCCCATCACTGCCCCCCAACCAGCCCCCCCATAACTGCCCCCCATCACTGCCCCCCCAACCAGCCCCCCCATAACTGCCCCCCCATCACTGCCCCCCAACCAGCCCCCCCATAACTGCCCCCCCATCACTGCCCCCCCAACCAGCCCCCCCATCACTGCCCCCCATCCTGCCCCCCAACCAGCCCCCCCATCTCTGACCCCAATCTGTCCCCCATCCTGCCCCCCATCACTGCCCCCCAACCAGCCCAATCTGCCCCCCATCACTGCCCCCCATCTCTGCCCCCCCAACAACCCCCCCCATCACTGCCCCCCCACCCCCTACCCCCCCAACTAACACTCCCCCTGGTCTGCCCCCCAACCAACCCATCCTGCCCCCCAACCAGCCCCCCATCACTGCACCCCCAACCAACCCATCCTGCCCCCCAACCAGCCCCCCCATCTCTGCCCCCCAACCAACCCATCCTGCCCCCCAACCAACACTCCCTATCCTGCCCCCCAACCAACCCCCCCATCACTGCCCCCCCAACCAGTCTACCCCCCAACCAACCCATCCTGCCCCCCCAACCAGCCCAACCTGCCCCCCAACCAGCCCCCCATCTCTGCCCCCTAACCAGCCCAACCTGCCCCCCATAACTGCCCCCCATCTCTGCCCCCTAACCAGCCCAACCTGCCCCCCCATCACTGCCCCCCATCACTGCCCCCCATCTCTGCCCCCCACCAACCCATCCTGCCCCCCAACCAACCCCCCCATCACTGCCCCCCACCCCCTACCCCCCAGCCAGCACTCCCCCTCTCTGCCCCCCAACCAATGTGCCCCCCAAGCAACACCCCCCCATCTCTGCCCCCCAACCAACCCCCCATCTCTGCCCCCCATCCTGCCCCCCAAACCAACCCCCCCATCTCTGCCCCCCAACCAACCCCATCCTGCCCCCCAACCAACCCCCCCCCCCATCACTGCCCCCCACCCCCTGCCCCCCAACCAACACTCCCTATGTCTGCCCCCCCAACCAATGTGCCCCCCCACCCAGCAGTCCCCACGCTGTGCCCCCCAACCAACCCCATGTCCGTGCCCCCCAAGTGATGCCATGGGTCCCCCCCCCCACCGTGTCCCGTGCCCCCCATGTGACACTGTGGGTCCCCCCCCATGTGACACCGTGGGTCCCCTCCCACTGGTGTCACCGTGGGGTCACCCCCCCATGTGACGCCGTGGGTCCCCCCCCCCACTGGTGTCACCGTGGGTCCCCACTGGTGACGCGGTGGGTCCCCTCCCCATGTCCGTGCCCCCCCATGTGACACCGTGGGTCCCCCCCCCACTGGTGACGCCGTGGGTCTCCTCCCACTCATGATGCCGTGGGTCACCCCTGGTGATGCCGTGGGTCCCCCCCCATGTCCATGCCCCCCCATGTCTGTCCCCCCCCCCCCCCATGTGACACCGTGGGGTCCCCCCCCACTGGTGTCACCGTGGATCCCCCCTGGTGACGCCGTGGGTCCCCACTGGTGATGTCGTGGGTCCCCCCCCCCCCCATGTCCGTGCCCCCCCAAGTGATGCCATGGGTCCCCCCTCCCCATGTTCGTGCCCCCTAAGTGACGCTGTGGGTCCCCCCCATGTGACGCTGTGGGTCCCCCCCCACGTTGCCGTGGGTCCCCACTGGTGACGTTGTGGGTCCCCTCCCACTGGTGACGCCGTGGGTCCCCCCTCCCCATGTTCGTGCCCCCCTAAGTGACGCTTTGGGTCCCCCCCATGTGACGTTGCGGGTCCCCCCCACGTCACCCGTGGGTCCCCCCTGGTGACGCCGTGGGTCCCCCCCCACTGGTGTCGCCGTGGGTCCCCCCCCCACTGGTGACCGCCCGTGGGTCCCCACTGGTGACGCTGTGGGTCCCCCCCCATGTCCCCACGTCGCCATGGGGTCCCCACTGGTGACGCCGTGGGTCCCCCCCCACTGGTGTCGCCGTGGGTCCCCACTGGTGACGCTGTGGGTCCCCCCCCATGTCCCCACGTCGCCATGGGTCCCCACTGGTGACACCGTGGGTGCCCCCCCACTGGTGACGCTGTGGGTCCCCCCCATGTCCGTGCCCCCCATGTCCGTGCCCCCCATGTGATACCGTGGGTCCCCCCCCCACGTCGCCGTGGGTCCCCCCCCCCTGGTGACGCCCGTGGGTCCCCACTGGTGACACCGTGGGTGCCCCCCCACTGGTGACGCCATGGGTCCCCCACTGGTGACGCTGTGGGTCCCCCCCATGTCCGTGCCCCCCATGTCCGTGCCCCCCATGTGATACCGTGGGTCCCCCCCCCCACGTCGCCGTGGGTCCCCCCCCCCACTGGTGACGCCGTGGGTCCCCACTGGTGACGCCCGTGGGTCCCCCCCCCACTGGTGACGCCGTGGGTCCCCACTGGTGACGCCGTGGGTCCCCCCCCCACTGGTGACGCCCGTGGGTCCCCCCCCCCACTGGTGACGCCGTGGGTCCTCCCCCCACTGGTGACGCCGTGGGTCCTTAGGCGCAGCGCCACGTCCAGGACCTCTACGAGGACCTCCGCGACGGACACAACCTCATCTCCTGCTCGAGGTGCTCTCGGGGGACACTCTGGTACGTCACTGCCCCACAACTGCGCCCCACAACTGCGCCCCCACTGCCGCCCCACTGCTGCCCCACAACTGCGCCCCCACTGCCCCACTGCTGCCCCCACTGCCCCACTGCTGCCCCACAACCTCATCTCCCCTGCTTGAGGTGCTCTCGGGGGACACTCTGGTACGTCACTGCCCCACAACTGCGCCCCACAACTGCGCCCCACTGCCGCCCCACTGCTGCCCCACAACTGCGCCCCACAACTGCGCCCCACTGCTGCCCCACTGCCCCACTGCTGCCCCACAACCTCATCTCCCTGCTCGAGGTGCTCTCGGGGGACACTCTGGTACGTCACCTGCCCCACCAACTGCGCCCCACAACTGCGCCCCACAACTGCGCCCCACTGCCGCCCCACTGCCCCACTGCTGCCCCCACAACTGCGTCCCACTGCTGCCCCACTGCTGCCCCACAAACTGCGCCCCACTGCCCCACTGCTGCCCCCACAACTGTGCCCCACTGCCCCACTGCTGCCCCACAACTGCGCCCCACTGCCCCACTGCTGCCCCACAACCTCATCTCCCTGCCCGAGGTGCTCTCGGGGGACACTCTGGTACGTCACTGCCCCACAACTGCGCCCCACTGCTGCCCCACAACTGCGCCCCACTGCTGCCCCACAACTGCGCCCCACTGCTGCCCCACTGCTGCCCCACAACTGCGCCCCACTGCTGCCCCCACTGCCCCACTGCTGCCCCACAACTGCGTCCCACTGCTGCCCCACTGCTGCCCCACAACTGCGCCCCCACCTGCTGCCCCACAACCTCATCTCCCTGCTCGAGGTGCTCTCGGGGGACACTCTGGTACGTCACTGCCCCACAACTGCTCCCCCACAACTGCGCCCCACAACTGCGCCCCCACAACTGCGCCCCACTGCCCCACTGCTGCCCCACAGCTGCGCCCCACTGCCCCACTGCTGCCCCACAACTGCGCCCCACTGCCCCACTGCTGCCCCACAACCTCATCTCCCTGCCCGAGGTGCTTTCGGGGGACACTCTGGTACGTCACTCGCCCCCACAACTGCGCCCCCACTGCTGCCCCACAACTGCGCCCCACTGCTGCCCCACTGCCCCATCTCTGCCCCACAACTGCGCCCCACTGCCCCACTGCTGCCCCACAACTGCGCCCCACTGCCACCCCCCACTGCCCCACTGCCCCACTGCCGCCCCACAGCTGCGACCCACTGCCGCCCCCATCAGCCCCACTGCTGCCCCACAGCTGCACCCCATAGCCGCACTGTGACCTTCTCTGCCCCATAGCCGCACCCTGTCCCCTCTCTGCCCCACTGATCCTTTCTACCCCACAGCCGCGCTCTGTCCCTCTCTGCCCCACTGATCCTCTCAGCCCCACTGACCCTCTCTGCCCCATAGCTGCACTCTGTCCCTCTCTGCCCCACTGACGCTCTCAGCCCCACAGCCGCGCTCTGACCCTCTCTGCCCCACAGCTGCGCTCTGTCCCCTCTCTGCCCCCACTGACGCTCTCTGCCCCACAGCCGCGCTCTGTCCCTCTCTGCCCCACTGACCCTCTCTGCCCCATAGTGGTGCCCTGTCCCCTCTCTGCCCCACTGACCCTCTCTGCCCCATAGCTGCACTCTGACCCTCTCTGCCCCATTGCCGCCCTCTAACCCTCCGACCCCACAGCCACACTCTGACACTCTCTGCCCCATAGCTGCGGCCCTGTCCCCTCTCTGCCCCACAGCCGCGCTCTGTCCCTCTCTGCCCCATAGCTGTGCCCTGTCCCCTCTCTGCCCCACAGCCGCGCTCTGTCCCCTCTCTGCCCCACTGATGCTCTCCTCTGCCCCACAGCCGCACTCTATCTCTCTGCCCCCACTGTCCCTCCTGCCCCACAGCCGCGCTCTGTCCCTCTCTGCCCCCACTGTCCCTCTCTGCCCCACAGCCGCGCTCTGTCCCTCTCTGCCCCCACTGTCCCTCTCTGCCCCATAGCCGCGCTCTGTCCCTCTCTGCCCCACTGATGCTCTCCTCTGCCCCACAGGCCGCGCTCTATCTCTCTGCCCCCACTGTCCCTCTGCCCCACAGCCGCGCTCTGTCCCTCTCAGCCCCACTGACGCTCTCAGCCCCACTGTTCCTCTCTGCCCCACAGCCGCGCTCTGTCCCTCTCTGCCCCATAGCTGTGCCCTGTCCCCTCTCTGTGCCCCATAGCTGTGCCCTGTCCCCTCTCTGCCCCACATCTGCACTCTGACCCTCTCTGCCCCACTGACGCTCTCTGCCCCACAGCTGTGCTCTGACCCTCTCTGCCCCACTGTCCCTCTCTGCCCCATAGCTGCCACTCTGTCCCTCTCTGCCCCACTGACGCTCTCAGCCCCACAGCCGCGCTCTGACCCTCTCTGCCCCACAGCTGCGCTCTGTCCCCTCTCCTGCCCCACTGACACTCTCTGCCCCACAGCCGCTCTCTGTCCCTCTCTGCCCCATAGCTGCACTCTGACCCTCTCTGCCCCACAGGCCGCTCTCTGTCCCTCTCTGCCCCATAGCTGCACTCTGACCCTCTCTGCCCCATAGCCGTGCCCTGTCCCCTCTCTGCCCCACTGTCCCTCTCTGCCCCACAGCCGCGCTCTGTCCCTCTCTGCCCCACTCTGACCCTCTCTGCCCCACAGCTGCACTCTCTCTCTCTCTGCCCCACTGACCCTCTCTGCCCCACAGCCACGCCCTGTCCCCTCTCTGCCCCACTGATGCTCTCCTCTGCCCCACAGCCGCGCTCTATCTCTCTGCCCCACTGTCCCTCTGCCCCACAGCCGCGCTCTGTCCCTCTCAGCCCCACTGACGCTCTCAGCCCCACTGTTCCTCTCTGCCCCACAGCCGCGCTCTGTCCCTCTCTGCCCCATAGCTGTGCCCTGTCCCCTCTCTGTGCCCCATAGCTGTGCCCTGTCCCCTCTCTGCCCCACATCTGCACTCTGACCCTCTCTGCCCCACTGACGCTCTCTGCCCCACAGCTGTGCTCTGACCCGCTCTGCCCCACTGTCCCTCTCTGCCCCATAGCTGCACTCTGTCCCTCTCTGCCCCACTGACGCTCTCAGCCCCACAGCCGCGCTCTGACCCTCTCTGCCCCACAGCCGCGCTCTGTCCCCCTCTCTGCCCCCACTGACGCTCTCTGCTCCACAGCCGCTCTCTGTCCCTCTCTGCCCCATAGCTGCACTCTGACCCCTCTCTGCCCCACAAGCCGTGCCCTGTCCCCTCTCTGCCCCACTGCCCCTCTCTGCCCCACAGCCGCGCTCTGTCCCTCTCTGCCCCACTCTGACCCTCTCTGCCCCACAGCTGAGCCCTGTCCCCTCTCTGCCCCACAGCTGCACTCTCTCTCTCTCTGCCCCACTGATGCTCTCTGCCCCACAGCCACGCCCTGTCCCCTCTCTGCCCCACTGATGCTCTCCTCTGCCCCACAGCCGCGCTCTGTTTCTCAGCCCCCACTGATCCTCTCTGCCCCACAGCCGTGCTGACCCTCTCTGCCCCACTGTCCCTCTCTACCCCACAGCTGCGCTCTGTCCCTCTCTGCCCCACAGCCGTGCTCTGACCCTCTCTGCCCATAGCCGTGCCCTGTCCCCTCTCTGCCCCACTGCCCCTCTCTGCCCCACAGCCGCACTCTGTCCCTGTCTGCCCCACTGATCCTCTCTTGCCCCACAGCCGCGCTCTGACCCTCTCTGCCCCACAGCTGCACTCTGTCCCTCTCTGCCCCACAGCTGCGCCCTGTCCCCCTCTCTGCCCCACTGTCCCTCTCTGCCCCACAGCCGCGCTCTGTCCCTCTCTGCCCCACTGTCCTTCTCTGCCCCACTGCCCCCTCTCTGCCCCATAGCGCTGCCGCTGTGTCCCCGTGCCCCATAGCGCTGACGCTGTGTCCCTCTCTCTCTGTCCCCTTTCTGTGCTGTCCCCGCTCTGCTCCGCTCCGCTCCGTGTGGGGCAGCGCCGGCGAGCCGCGACGTCCTCAGGAGATTGCGCCTGGTGAGTCATAGGGCCGCCCTATAGGGCTGCCATATAGGGCTGCCCTATAGGGCCACCGCTATAGGGCTGTGATACAGGGCAGAGCCATAGGGCCGTGATATAGGGCCGTGATATAGGGCAGTACTGTAAGGCTCTGCTATAGGGCAGTGCCATAGGGTAGTGCCATAGGGCCGTGCTATAGGGACGTGATAAAGGGCCGTGCTATAGGGCAGTGCTATGGGGCAGTGCCATAGGGCAGTGCCATAGGGCAGTGCTATAAGGCTGTGCCATAGGGCAGTGCCATAGGGGCAGTGCTGTTGTGCAGTGCTATAGGGCCCAGGCTATAGGGCTGTGCTATAGGGCCATGATATAGGGCTGTGCTATAGGGCCATGCCATTGGGCAGTGTCTTAAGTCAGTGCTATAGGGCAGTGCTGTTGGGCTCTGCTATAGGGCAGGTGCCATAGGGCAGTGCTGTTGGCAGTTGCTGTTGTGCAGTGCTATAGGGCCATGCTATAGGGCTGCATGCTATAGGGCCATGATATAGGGCCCGCGATATAGGGCCGTGCCATTGGACAGTGTCTTAAGTCAGTGCTATAGGGCCGCGCTATAGGGCAGCGCCATAGGGCAGTGCTGTTGTGCAGTGCAATAGGGCTGTGATATAGGGCCGCGATATAGGGCCATGCAATAGGGCAGTGATATATGGCAGTGCTATAGGGGCTGTGCCATAGGGCTTTGCTATAGGGCAGTGCTATAGGGCCGTGATATAGGGCCGTGGCATAGGGCAGTGCCATAGAGCTGTGCTATAGGGCAGTGCTATAGGGTTGTGCTATATGGCCGTGCTATAGGGCAGTGCTGTTGTGCAGTGCTATAGGGCCAGGCTATAGGGCTGTGCTATAGGGCCATGATATAGGGCCATGCTACAGGGCTGTGCCATTGGACAGTGTCTTAAGTCAGTGCTATAGGGCAGTGCCATAGGGCAGTGCCATAGGGCAGTGCCATAGGGCCGTGCTACAGGGACGTGATAAAGGGCCGTGCTATAGGGCAGAGCCAAAGGGCAGTGCTATAGGGCAGTGCTATAGGGCAGTGCCATAGGGCAGTGCCATAGGGCAGTGCTATAAGGCTGTGCCATAGGGCAGTGCCATAGGGCAGTGCTGTTGTGCAGTGCTATAGGGCCGTGCTATAGGGCTGTGCCATTGGACAGTGTCTTAAGTCAGTGCTATAGGGCAGTGCTATTGGGCTCTGCTATAGGGCAGTGCCATAGGGCAGTGCTATAGGGCAGTGCTATAGGGCCGCGCTATAGGGCTGAGCCGTAGGGCAGTGCTGTTGTGCAGTGCAATAGGGCTGTGATATAGGGTCGTGCTATAGGGCCGTGCTGTAGGGCAGTGATATATGGCAGTGCTATAGGGCAGTGCTATAGGGCTGTGCCATAGGGCTCTGCTATAGGGCAGTGCTATAGGGCCGCCCTATAGGGCCGTGATATAGGGCATTGCCATAGAGCTGTGCTATTGGGCCATGCTACAGGGCTGTGCCATTGGACAGTGTCTTAAGTCAGTGCTATAGGGCAGTGCCATAGGGCAGTGCTGTTGTGCAGTGCTATAGGGCCATGCTATAGGGCTGTGCTATAGGGCCGTGATATAGGGCCGTGCTATAGGGCAGAGCCATTGGACAGTGCCATAGGTCAGTGCTATAGGGCCGTGCCATAGGGCTCTGCTATAGGACAGTGCTGTTGTGCAATGCTATAGGGCCGTGCCATAGGGCTCTGCTATAGGACAGTGCTGTTGTGCACTGCTATAGGGCCGTGCTATAGGGCCGTGCAATAGGGCAGTGCCATGGGGCAGTGCCATAGGGCAGTGCCATAGGGCCGTGCTATAGGGCTCTGCTATAGGGCAGTGCCATAGGGCAGTGCTATGGGGCAGAGCCTTAGGGCCGTGCTATAGGGCAGTGCCATAGGGCAGTGCTATAGGGCAGTGCTATGGGGCAGAGCCTTAGGGCCGTGCTATAGGGCAGTGCCATAGGGCAGTGCTATAGGGCCGTGCTATAGGGCCGTGCCATAGGGCCGTGCTATAAGGCTGTGCTATAGGGCAGTGCTATGGGGCAGTGCCATAGGGCCGTGCTATAGGGCAGTGCTGTAGGGCTGTGCTATAGGGCAGTGCCATAGGGCAGCGCCATAGGGCAGTGCTGTTGTGCAGTGCAATAGGGCTGCGATATAGGGTCGTGCTATAGGGCCGTGCTGTAGGGCCGTGATATATGGCAGTGCTATAGGGCAGTGCCATAGGGCCGTGACATGGGGCTCTGCTATCGGGCCACGCTATAGGGCCATGCCATTGGACAGTGCCATAGGGCAGTGCTATAGGGCCGTGACAAAGGGCTCTACTATAGGGCAGTGCTATTGGGCTCTGCTATAGGGCAGTGCCATAGGGCCATGCTATAGGGCCGTGCTATAGGGCTCTGCTGTAGGGCCATGTTATAGGGCCGTGCTATAGGGCCGTGCTATAGGGCTCTGCTATAGGGCAGTGCCATAGGACAGTGCTATAGGGCCGTGCTATAGGACCATGCTATAGGGCAGTGCCATAGGGCCGTGACATGGGGCTCTGCTATCGGGCCACGCTATAGGGCAGTGCTATAGGGCTCTGCTATAGGGCTGTGCTATAGGACCACGCTATAGGGCCATGCCATTGGACAGTGCCATAGGGCAGTGCTATAGGGCCGTGACAAAGGGCTCTACTATAGGGCAGTGCTATTGGGCTCTGCTATAGGGCAGTGCCATAGGGCCGTGCTATAGGGCCGTGCTATAGGGCTCTGCTATAGGGCCGTGCTATAGGGCAGTGCTATAGGGCGGTGCCATGGGGCCATTCCATGGGGTGGTGCCATGGGGCCATTCCATGGGGCGGCGCTGTGGGGCAGAGCTGTGGGGCAGTGTCATTTCTCCCCCCATTCCCTCTCCGCTTTCAGTGCTGTTCTGTGCCACCCGCTTCCTCTGACCCACAGCTATGGGGTCTCTGTGGGGCAGAGCCATGGGGTCTCTATGGGGCAGAGCCATGGGGTCTCTATGGGGCAGAGCCATGGGGTCTCTGTGGGGTAATTCCATGGGGTCTCTGTGGGGCAGAGCTATGGGGTCTCTATGGGGCAGTGCCATAGGGTTTCTATGGAACAGAGCTGTGGGGTCTCTATGGGGCCATTCCATGGGGTGTCTATGGGGCAGAGCCGTGGGGTCTCTGTGGGGCAGAGTCACGGGGTCTCTATGGGGCCATTCCATGGGGTCTCTATGGGGCAGAGCCATGGGGTCTCTGTGGGGCAGAGCCATGGGGTCTCTATGGGGCAGAGCCATGGGGTCTCTATGGGACGAAGCCATGGGGTCTCTATGGGGCAGAGCCATGGGGTCTCTGTGGGGCAGAACCATGGGGTCTCTATGGGGCCATTCCATGGGGTCTCTATGGGGTGACGTCTCTATGGGGCGGCGCTGCTGTGGGGCGGTGATGCCATGGGTTCTCTATGGGGCAGAGCCATGGGGTCTCTATGGGGCAGAGCCGTGGGGTCTCTATGGGGCAGAGCCATGGGGTCTCTATGGGACGAAGCCATGGGGTCTCTATGGGGCAGAGCCATGGGGTCTCTATGGGGCAGAGCCGTGGGGTCTCTATGGGGCAGAACCATGGGGTCTCTATGGGGTAATTCCATGGGATCTCTATGGGGCAGAGCCGTGGGGTCTCTATGGGGCAGAACCATGGGGTCTCTCTGTGTCCATTCCATGGGGTCTCTATGGGGCAGAGCTGTGGGGTCTCTATGGGGCAGAGCCACGGGGTCTCTATGGGGCAGAGCCGTGGGGTCTCTATGGGGCAGAGCCATGGGGTCTCTATGGGGCCATTCCATGGGGTCTCTATGGGGCGACGTCTCTATGGGGCGGCGCTGCTGTGGGGCGGTGATGCCATGGGTTCTCTATGGGGCAGAGCCATGGGGTCTCTATGGGGTAATTTCATGGGGTCTCTGTGCGGCAGAGCCATGGGGTCTCTATGGGGCAGAGCTATGGGGTCTCTATGGGGCAGAGCCATGGGGTCTCTATGGGGCAGAGCCATGGGGTCTCTATGGGGCCATTTCATGGGGTCTCTATGGGGCAGAGCCATGGGGTCTCTGTGGGGCAGAGCCATGGGGTCTCTATGGGGCCATTCCATGGGGTCTCTATGGGGCGACGTCTCTATGGGGCGGCGCTGCTGTGGGGCGGTGATGCCATGGGTTCTCTATGGGGCAGAGCCGTGGGGTCTCTATGGGGCAGAGCCATGGGGTCTCTATGGGGCAGAGCCATGGGGTCTCTATGGGGCAGAGCCATGGGGTCTCTATGGGGCCATTTCATGGGGTCTCTATGGGGCAGAGCCATGGGGTCTCTGTGGGGCAGAGCCATGGGGTCTCTATGGGGCCATTCCATGGGGTCTCTATGGGGCGACGTCTCTATGGGGCGGCGCTGCTGTGGGGCGGTGATGCCATGGGTTCTCTATGGGGCAGAGCCGTGGGGTCTCTATGGGGCAGAGCCATGGGGTCTCTATGGGGCAGAGCCATGGGGTTTCTATGGGACGAAGCCATGGGGTCTCTATGGGGCAGAGCCATGGGGTCTCTATGGGGCAGAGCCATGGGGTCTCTGTGGGGCAGAGCCGTGGGGTCTCTATGGGGCCATTCCATGGGGTCTGTATGGGGCGAAGCCATGGGGTCTCTATGGGGCCATTCCATGGGGTCTCTGTGGGGCAGAGCCATGGGGTCTCTATGGGGCAGAACCATGGGGTCTCTATGGGACGAAGCCATGGGGTCTCTATGGGGCAGAGCCATGGGGTCTCTATGGGGCAGAGCAATGGGGTCTCTATGGGGCAGAGCCGTGTTGTCTCTCTATGTCCATTCCATGGGGTCTCTATGGGGCCATTCCATGGGGTCTCTATGGGGCAGAGCCATGGGGTCTCTATGGGGCCATTCCATGGGGTCTCTATGGGGCAGAGCCATGGGGTCTCTATGGGGCCATTCCATGGGGTCTCTATGGGGCAGAGCCGTGTTGTCTCTCTATGTCCATTCCATGGGGTCTCTATGGGGCAGAGCCGTGGGGTCTCTATGGGGCCATTCCATGGGGTCTCTATGGGGCAGAGCCGTGGGGTCTCTATGGGGCCATTCCATGGGGTCTCTATGGGGCCATTCCATGGGGTCTCTATGGGGCAGAGCCATGGGGTCTCTATGGGGCCGTTCCATTTGCTCTCTATGGGGCAGAGCTATGGGGTCTCTGTGGGGCAGAGCCATGGGGTCTCTATGGGGCAGAGCCATGGGGTCTCTATGGGGCAGAGCAATGGGGTCTCTATGGGGCAGAGCCGTGTTGTCTCTCTATGTCCATTCCATGGGGTTTCTATGGGGCAGAGCCATGGGTTCTCTATGGGGCAGAGCCATGGGGTCTCTATGGGGCGGTGCCGCTATGGGTCAGCATCGCTATGGGGCGGCGTCGCTATGGGGCGGCGCCGCTATGGGGCAGGCGTGATCCCCCTTGTGTCCCCGCAGCCTCGCGAGAAGGGCCGGATGCGCTTCCACAAGCTGCAGAACGTGCAGATGGCGCTGGATTACCTGCGGCACCGCCAGGTACGCACCACCCACCTGTGGGGCGCCCCACGGCGCTGCCCCATAGCGCCGCCACCCCACGGCGCCGCTGCCCCATAGCGGCGCTGCCCCATAGCGCCTCTTTCTCCCCCCCCCCCCCTTCCCCCAAAGGTGAAGCTGGTGAACATCCGCAACGATGACATCGCCGATGGGAACCCCAAGCTGACGCTGGGCCTCATCTGGACCATCATCCTGCACTTCCAGGTGTGCAGCGAGTGTGCAATTAGTGTGCAAGAGGTGTGCAAAACGAGTGTGCAAAACGAGTGTGCAAAACGAGTGTGCAAGGAGTGTGCAAGGAGTGTGTGAGTGTGTGAGTGCGTGAGGATGGGACCCCCAAGCTGACGCTGGGCCTCATCTGGACCATCATCCTGCACTTCCAGGTGTGCAAAACGAGCGTGCAAAACGAGTGTGCAAGGAGTGTGCAAGGAGTGTGTGAGTGTGTGAGTGTGTGAGGATGGGACCCCCAAGCTGACGCTGGGCCTCATCTGGACCATCATCCTGCACTTCCAGGTGTGCAGCGAGTGTGCAAAACCAGTGTGCAACACAAGTGTGCATTGGGTGTGCAAGGAGTGTGTAAAACGAGTGTGCGAGGAGTGTGAGTGTGTGAGAATGGGACCCCCCAATCTGATGCCGAGCCTCATCTGGACCTTCATCCTGCACTTCCAGGTGTGCAAAACGAGTGTGCAACGTGTGTGCAAAACGAGTGTGCAATGAGTGCCTGAGTGTGTGTAAATGGGACCCCCAAACTGCCGCTGGGCCTCATCTGGGCCATCATCCTGCACTTCCAGGTGTGCAACGAGTGTGCAAAACCAGTGTGCAAGAGGTGTGCAAAACGAGTGTGCAAGGAGCGTGCAAGGAATGTGTGAGTGTGTGAGGATGGGAAGCCCAAGCTGATGCTGGGCCTCATCTGGACCATCATCCTGCACTTCCAGGTGTGCAAAACGAGTGTGCAAAACGAGTGTTTATATATCCGTGTATCTATATAGATGTATATATTTATGTGCGTGCAGTGAGCGGCGCTGACCACCAGGGGGCGCTGTGCATGTGTATCTATATCTATACCTATGTCTATATCTGTATCTAATCTATATCTATCTATCTATCTATCTGTCTATGTAATATATATGTGCGTGCAGTTACCGGCGCTGGCCACCAGGGGGCGCTATGTATATGTATGTATATGTATGTGTATATATACACATCTATGTGCGTGCAGTTACCGGCGCTGGCCACCAGGGGGCACTATGTGTATATAAAATACACATATGTGCGTGCAGTTACCTGCGCTGGCCACCAGGGGGCGCTGTGTATATATAAAATAATGCATATGAAATATACATTTATATACATATATATATATAATATACATAAATGAGTGCTGTTACAGGCGCTGGCCACCAGGGGGCGCTGAGTATGTGTGAGTGCGTGCGTTTGTGTGTGCATGTGTGTATAAAATATATATATGTGCGTGCAGTTACTGGCGCTGGCCACCAGGGGGTGATGTGCATGTATATCTATATCTATACCTATGTCTATATCTATATGATATATACGTGCGTGCAGTTACCGGCGCTGGCCACCAGGGGGCGCTGTGTGTGTGCATGTATATGTATATATCTATATCTGTATATGTGTCTGTATCTATATCTATAATTTATATCTATCGATTTATCTATCTATCTATGATATATATGTACGTGCAGTTACCGGCGCTGGCCACCAGGGGGGCGCTGTATATATACACATATGTGTATATATATGTATATATATGTATGTATATATATATATGTAAATACATGTATGTGTGTGTGTGTATGTGTAATATGTGTGCGTGCAGTTACCTGCGCTGACCACCAGGGGACGCTATATATATGTATGTATATATATATATATATATGTATACATCTATGTGCGTGCAGTTACCGGCGCTGGCCACCAGGGGGCGCTCTGTATATGTGTGTATATCTATAGATATACCCATCTATGTGCGTGCAGTTACCGGCGCTGGCCACCAGGGGGCGCTGTGTACATATATAATATCTATGTACGTGCAGTTACCGGCGTTGGCCACCAGGGGGCGCTATGTATATCTATGTATATGTATGCATATATATACACATCTATGTGCGTGCAGTTAACGGCGCTTGCCACCAGGGGGCGCTATGGACACATATATAATATATATCAACGTGCGTGCAGTTACCGGCGTTGGCCACCAGGGGGCGCTATGTATATCTATGTATATGTATGCATATATATACACATTTATGTGCGTGCAGTTCCCGGCGCTGGCCACCAGGGGGCGCTACGTATACGTATACATATATACACGCGTGCACGTGTTGCACGCTGGTTGTGCACGCTTGCACGCTGATTGCACGCGCGCGTGTTGGCGCAGATCTCGGACATCCAGGTGAGCGGGCAGTCGGAGGAGATGACGGCGAAGGAGAAGCTGCTGCTGTGGGCGCAGCGCGCGGTGCAGAATTACCCGGGGCTGCGCTGCGAGAACTTCAGCAGCAGTTGGCGCGACGGCCGCCTCTTCAACGCCATCATACACAGGCACCGGTACGGGGGGGGAGGGGCATGGGGGGGGGGGAGGGGGGGATGGGGGGGGGGGGGGTTTGGGGGCAATGGAGGGGATGGGGGGGATGGGGGGCAGGGGTTGGGGGGCAGGGGGGGATGGGGGGTGGGGGGGTGGGGGGCAGGGGTTGGGGGGCGGGGGGGGATGGGGGGTGGGGGGGGTTGGGGCTTGGGGGGATGGGGGGCATGGGGGGGATGGGCAGATGGGGGGATGGGAGGGATGGGGGGCAGGGGTTGGGGGGCAGGGGGGGATGGGGGATGGGGGGCAGGGGTTGGGGGGCAGGGGGGGGATGGGGGGTGGGGGGTGGGGGGCAGGGGTTGGGGGGCGGGGGGGATGGGGGTGGGGGGGTTGGGGCAATGGAGGGGATGGGGGGCATGGGGGGGATGGGCAGATGGGGGGATGGGAGGGATGGGGGGCAGGGGTTGGGGGGCAGGGGGGTTGGGGGTGTATTGTGGGGGATGGGCAGATGGGGGGATGGGGGACATGGGGGTCAGGGGTTGGGGGGCAGGGGGGGATGGGGGTTTGGGGGGGGGGCTTGGGGTGATGGGGGATGGGGGGGATGGGGGGCAGGAGTTGGGGGGTGGGGGGGATGGGGGGATGGGGGGGATGGGGGTATATTGTGGGGGATGGGCAGATGGGGGGATGGGGGGCATGGGGGGATGGGGTTGGGGGGATGGGGGGGTTGCGGTTTGGGGGCAGGGGGGGATGGGGGGAGGGGGGGGGTGATGGGGGTTGGGGGGGATGGGGGGATGGGGTGTTGGGGGGGGTGATGGGGGTTGGGGGGGATGGGGGGGCAGGGGTTTGGGGGCAGGGGGGGATGGGGGGTGGGGGTCAGGGGTTGGGGGGGATGGGGGGGATGGGGGGATGGGGGGGGCTTGGGTGATGGGGGATGGGGGGGATGGGGGGGATGGGAGTGTATTGTGGGGGGATGGGCAGATGGGGGGATGGGGGGGATGGGGGGCAGGGGTTGGGGGCAGGGGGGGCTGGGGGGTGCGGGGCAGGGGTTGGGGGGCGGGGGGGGATGGAGGGTGGGGGGGGGAATGGGGGGCTTGGGGGGATGGGGGGCATGGGGAGGATGGGGGGACGGGGAGGATGGGGAACATGGGGAGGGTGGGGAGGATGGGGGGCAGGGTTGGGGGGCAGGGGGGGATGGGGGTGTATTGTGGGGGATGGGCAGATGGGGGCATGGGGGGACATGGGAGGCAGGGGGGCAGGGTTTGGGGGGCGGGGGGGGGATGGGGGGTGGGGGGATGGGGGTGTATTATGGGGGATGGGCAGATGGGGGGATGGGGGGCAGGGGTTGGGAGGCAGGGGGGGATGGGGGATGGGGGTCAGGGGTGGGGGGGATGGGGGGGTTGGGGGCAATGGAGGGGATGGGGGGCATGGGGGGGGATGGGCAGATGGGGGGATGGGAGGGGATGGGGGGCAGGGGTTGGGGGGCAGTGGGGGATGGGGGTGTATTGTGGGGGATGGGCAGATGGGGGGATGGGGGACATGGGGGGACGGGGGGGAATGGGGGGCAGGGGGGGTGGGGGACATGGGGGGGATGGGAGGTTGGGGGGGATGGGGGGGGGTGGGGGACATGGGGGGGATGGGGGTGTATTGTGGGGGATGGGCAGATGGGGGGATGGGGGGATGGGGGGATGGGGGTGTCTTGTGGGGGATGGGCAGATGGGGGGATGGGGGGGGATGGGGGGCAGGGGTTGGGGGGCGGTGGGGGGAATGGGGGGGATGGGGGGGATGGGTTGTATTGTGGGGGATGGGCAGATGGGGGCATGGGGGGATGGGGGGGATGGGGGGCAGGGGTTGGGGGGTGGGGGGGATGGGGGATGGGGGGGATAGGGGGCAGGGGTTGGGGGGTGGGGGGGATGGGGGTGGGATAGGGGGATTGGGGGGGATGGGGGGTGTCTTGTGGGGGATGGGCAGCTGGGGGGATGGGGGACATGGGGGGATGGGGGGGATGGGGGGCAGGGGTTGGGGGGTGGGGGGATGGGGGGTGGGGGGGTGGAGGGCATGGGGGGGTGGGGGACATGGGGGGATGGGGGTGTATTGTGGGGGATGGGCAGATGGGGGGATGGGGGACATGGGGGGATGGGGGGCAGGGTTGGGAGGCAGGGAGGGATGGGGGATGGGGGGTGGGGGGGGGCATGGCGGGGTGGGGGACATGGGGGGGATGGGGGAGTATTGTGGGGGATGGGCAGATGGGGGGATGGGGGGGATGGGGGGCAGGGGTTGGGGGGCGGGGGGGGATGGGGGGTTGGGGGGGGCTTGGGGTGATGGGGGGGATGGGGACAATGGGGGTGTATTGTGGGGGATGGGCAGATGGTGGGATAGGGGGGATGGGGGGCAGGTGTTGGGGGGCAGGGGGGGATGGGGGTGGGGGGCAGGGGTTGGGGGTGGGGGGGATGGGGGGTTGGGGGGGGGCTTGGGGTGATGGGGGGATGGGGGGGATGGGGGGATGGGGGGCAGGGGTTGGGAGGCAGGGGGGGATGGGGGATGGGGGGTGGGGGGCATGGGGGGGGTGGGGGGCAGGGGTTGGGGGGCGGGGGGGGTTGGGGGGTTGGGGGCAGGGGTTGGGGGCAGGGGGGGATGGGGGATGGGAGAATGGGGGACATGGCAGGACGGGGGGGACGCACAATGGGGCTGCGCTATGGGGCAGAGCTATGGGGCAGAGTTATTAGGCAGTGCCGTGGGGCTGTGCTATGTGGCTGCGCTATGGGGCAGTGCTGTGGGGCTGTATTATGGGGCTGCATTATGGGGCGGCGCTGTGGGGTGGTGCTGTGGGGCTGCACTATGGGGCAGTGCTGTGGGAAGAGCTGTGGGGCAGCACTATGGGGCAGTGCTGTGGGATGGTGCTGTGGGGTTGCACTATGGGGCACTGCTATGGGGCAGCACTATGGGGCAGCGCTATGGGGCAGCACTATGGGGCAGAGTTGTGGGGCTGTGCTATGGGGCAGAGCTATGGGGAAGTGCTGTGCTATGGGGCTGTGCTGTGGGGCAGCGCTATGGGGCGGTGCTGTGGGGTGGTGCTGTGGGGCTGCACTATGGGGCGGCGCTATGGGGCAGTGCTGTGGGGCAGAGCTATGGGGCAGCACTATGGGGCAGTGCTATGGGGCGGCGCTATGGGGCAGTGCTATGGGGCAGCACTATGGGGCAGAGTTGTGGGGCTGCACTATGGGGCAGTGCTATGGGGCAGCACTATGGGGCAGTGCTGTGGGGCAGCACTATGGGGGCAGAGTTGTGGGGCTGCACTATGGGGCAGTGCTATGGGCCAGCAATATGGGGCAGAGTTGTGGGGCTGTGCTATGGGGCAGAGCTATGGGGAAGTGCTGTGCTATGGGGCTGTGCTGTGGGGCAGCGCTATGGGGCGGCACTGTGGGGTGGTGCTGTGGGGCTGCACTATGGGGCGGCGCTATGGGGCAGCGCTGTGGGGCAGAGCTATGGGGCAGCACTATGGGGCAGTGCTATGGGGCGGCGCTATGGGGCAGTGCTATGGGGCAGCACTATGGGGCAGAGTTGTGGGGCTGCACTATGGGCAGTGCTATGGGCCAGCAATATGGGGCAGAGTTGTGGGGCTGTGCTATGGGGCAGAGCTATGGGGAAGTGCTGTGCTATGGGGCTGTGCTGTGGGGCAGCGCTATGGGGCGGCACTGTGGGGTGGTGCTGTGGGGCTGCACTATGGGGCGGCGCTATGGGGGCAGCGCTGTGGGGCAGAGCTATGGGGCAGCACTATGGGGCAGTGCTATGGGGCGGCGCTATGGGGCAGTGCTATGGGGCAGCACTATGGGGCAGAGTTGTGGGGCTGCACTATGGGGCAGTGCTATGGGCCAGCAATATGGGGCAGAGTTGTGGGGCTGTGCTATGGGGGCAGAGCTATGGGGAAGTGCTGTGCTATGGGGCTGTGCTGTGGGGCAGCGCTATGGGGCGGCACTGTGGGGTGGTGCTGTGGGGCTGCACTATGGGGCGGCGCTATGGGGGCAGCGCTGTGGGGCAGAGCTATGGGGCAGCACTATGGGGCAGCGCTGTGGGGCAGAGCTAGGGGGCAGCACTATGGGGCAGCGCTATGGGGCAGCACTATGGGGCAGAGTTGTGGGGCAGCGCTATGGGGCGGCACTATGGGGCTGTGCTGTGCTATGGGGCTGAGTTATGGGGCAGCACTATGGGGCGGCACTGTGGGGTGGTGCTGTGGGGCTGCACTATGGGGCAGCGCTATGGGGCAGAGCTATGGGGCAGCGCTATGGGGCAGCGCTATGGGGCAGAGCTGTGAGGCTTAGTTGTGGGGCAGTGCTATGGGGCAGCGCTATGGGGCAGCGCTATCGGGGAGCACTATGGGGCTGAGCTGTGGGGCTGTTCTATGGGGCTGCACTATGGGACAGCGCTATGGGGCAGCGCTATGGGGCGGCACTATGGGGCTGAGCTGTGGGGCTGTTCTATGGGGCTGCACTGTGGGGCAGCGCTATGGGGCAGAGCTATGGGGCGGCACTATGGGGTTGTGCTGTGGGGCAGTGCTATGGGGCAGCACTATGGGGCAGCACTATGGGGCAGAGTTGTGGGGCTGTGCTATGGGGCTGTGCTGTGGGGCAGCGCTATGGGGCAGTGCTATGGGGCTTTGCTGTGCTATGGGGCTGTGCTGTGGGGCAGTGCTATGCGGCAGCACTATGGGGCAGCGCTATGGGGCAGCGCTATGGGGTAGTGCTATGGGGCAGTGCTATGGGGCTGTGCTGTGCTATGGGGCTGTGCTGTGGGGCAGTGCTGTGGGGCTGTGCTATGGGGCAGCGCTATGGGGCAGCACTATGGGGCAGCGCTGTGGGGCAGCACTATGGTGTGCTATGGGGCAGAGTTGTGGGGCTGCACTATGAGGCAGTGCTATGCTGTGAGGCTGAGCTGTGGGAAGCGCTATGGGGCTGCACTATGGGGCAGAGCTGTGGGGCTGTGCTATGGGGCTGCGCTATGGGGCTGCGCTATGGGACTGCACTATGGGGCTGTGCTATGGGGCTGTGCTGTGGGGCTGCGCTATGGGGCTGTGCTATGGGACTGCACTATGGGGCAGTGCTATGGGGCAGAGCTGTGGGGCTGCGCTATGGGGCTGTGCTATGGGGCAGCGCTATGGTGGAGCACTATGGGGCAGCGCTATGGGGGAGCACTATGGGGCAGAGCTGTGGGGCTGTGCTATGGGACAGCGCTATGGGGCAGAACTGTGGGGCAGAACTGTGGGGCAGAGCTGTGGGGCAGAGCTGTGGGGCAGCGCTATGGGGTGGTGACGTGGGGCAGCGCTATGGGGCAGTGCTATGGGGCAGTGCTATGGGGCAGCGCTATGGGGCAGTGTTGTGGGGCGGCACTATGGGGCGGCACTATGGGGTGGCGCTATGGGCAGCGCTATGGGGCAGCGCTATGGGGCAGCACTATGGGGTGGCGCTATGGGGAGCACTATGGGGCAGCGCTATGGGGCACTGATGTGGGGCGGCGCTGTGGGGCAGCGCTATGGGGCACTGATGTGGGGCGGCGCTGTGGGGCAGGCCGCAGTTGGTGGATATGGGGCGCGTGCAGCAGCAGAGCAGCCTGCAGAACCTGGAGCACGCCTTCAGCGTCGCAGAGACGGAGCTGGGCGTCACGCGGCTCCTCGACCCCGAGGTACGACCCACACGTGTGGGGCAGGAGGGGGAGGTGTGGGGCAGGAGGGGGGCAGCAGGAGGGGGAGGTGTGGGGCAGGAGGGGGGCAGCAGGAGGGGGAGGTGTGGGGCAGGAGGGGGAGGGTGTGGGCAGAGCTGGGCATCACGGCAGCAGAGGGGCAGCTATGGGGCAGCCGTGGGGTGACTATGGGGCAGCTGTGGGGAAGCTATGGGGCAGGTGTGAGGCAGCTATGGGTCAGCTATGGGGTGGCAGTTATGGGGCAGCAGTGGCACAGCAGTGGGGCGGCTATGGGGCAGCTATGGGGAAGCAGTGGGGCAGTATTGCAACAGCAGTGGGGCAGCAGTGGGGCAGCTATGGGGCAGGTGTGAGGCAGCTATGGGGCAGCTATGGGGCAGCAGTGGGGCAGCCGTGGGGCAGATATGGGGTGGCTATGGGACAGCAGTGGAGAAGGTGTGAGGCAGCTATGGGGCAGCCGTGGGGCACCTATGGGGCAGCCGTGGGGCAGCAGTGGGGTGTCTATGGGGTGCCTATGGGGCAGCCGTGGGGCAGCTGTGGGGTAGTATAGGAACAGCAGTGGGGCAGGTGTGAAGCAGCTATGGGGCAGCCGTGGGGCAGCTCTGGGGCAGCCATGGGGCAGCTACGGCGCAGGTGTGAGGCAGCTATGGGGCAGCAGTGGGGCAGCAGTGGGGAAGATGTGAGGCAGCTATGGGGCGGACGTGGGGCAGCAGTGGGGCAGGTGTAAGGCAATTATGGGGCAGCTATGGGTCAGCAGAGGGGCGGCTGTGGGGTGGCTATGGGGCAGCTATGGGGTGGCTGTGGAGTGCCTATGGGGCAGCCATGGGGCAGCAGTGGGGCAGTTATGGGGTGCCTATGGGGCATCTATGGGGCAGCCGTGGGGCAGCAGTGGGGCAGCTATGGGGCGGTAGTGGGGCAGCCGTGGGGGCGGCAGTGGGGCAGCTATGGGGTGGCTATGGGGTGGCTATGGGGCAGCAGTGGGGCGGCTATGGGGCGGCAGTGGGGCGGCAGTGGGGCAGCTGTGGGGCAGCAGTGGGGCAGCTATGGGGTGGCTATGGGGCAGCTATGGGGCAGCTATGGGACGGCAGTGGGGCAGCTATGGGGCGGCAGCGGGGCAGCCATGGGGTGGTTATGGGTCAGCAGAGGGGCGGATATGGGGTGCCCCTATGGGGCAGCTATGGGACGGCTCTGAGATGGCTATGGGGCAGCTATGGGGCAGCTGTGGGGCAGCTATGGGGCGGCTGTGGGGCATCTATTGGGCAGCTATGGGGCAGCTGAGGGATAGCTATGGGGCAGCTATGGGGCAGCTATGTGACAGCCATGGGGTGGTTATGGGTCAGCCGTGGGGCAGCAGTGGGGCAGCTATGGGGCAGCTGTGGGTCAGCTATGGGGTGCCTATGGGGCAGCTATGGGGCGGCAGTGGGGCAGTTGTGGGGTGGCAGTGGGGTGGCTATGGGGCAGCTATGGGGCAGAGGTGGGACAGCTATGGGGCGGCTATGGGACAGCTATGTGACAGCCATGGGGCGGCTATGGGGCAGCCGTGGGGCAGCCATGGGGCAGCAGTGGGGCAGTTATGGGGTGCCCATGGGGCAGCTATGAGGCAGCCGTGGGCAGCTATGGGGTGCCTATGGGGCAGCCGTGGGGCAGCTCTGGGGTAGCAGGGGGGTGGCTATGGGGCAGCTGTGGGGCAGATATGGGGCAGCTGTGGGGCGGCTATGGGGCAGCCGTGGGGCGGCAGTGGGGCACCTATGGGTGCCTATGGGGCAGCTATGGGGTGGCAGTGGGGCAGCTATGGGGTGGCAGTGGGGCAGCTATGGGGTGGTTATGGGGCAGCTATGGGGTGGCAGTGGGGCAGCTATGGGGTGGCAGTGGGGCAGCTATGGGGTGCCTATGGGGCAGCTATGGGGCAGCCGTGGGGCGGCAGTGGGGCAGCCGTGGGGCAGCAGTGGAGCGGCAGTGGGGCGGCAGTGGGGCAGCTATGGGGCAGCTATGGGGCAGCAGTGGGGCAGCTATGGGGTGGCTATGGGTCAGCAGTGGGGCGGAAATGGGTCAGCAGTGGGGCGGCAGTGGGGCAGTTATGGGGTGCCTGTGGGACAGCAGTGGGGCAGGTGTGAGGCAGCTATGGGGCAGAAGTGAGGCGGCTATGGGGCAGCTATGGGGCAGTCGTGGGGTGGCAGTGGGGCGGCTATGGGGCAGCCATGGGGCAGCTATGGGGCAGCCTGGGGTGACGTTGGGGTGGCTATGGGGCAGCTATGGGTCAGCAGTAGGGCAGCTATGGGGCAGCCATGGGGCGGCAGTGGGGCAGCTATGGGGCGGCAGTGGGGCAGCCATGGGGCAGCAGTAGGGCATCTATGGGGTGCCTATGGGGCATCTATGGGGTGCCTATGGGGCAGCCGTGGGGCAGCTCTGGGGTAGCAGTAGGGTGGCTATGGGGCAGCTGTGGGGCAGATATGGGGCAGCTGTGGGGCGGCTATAGGGCAGCTATGGGGCGGCTATGGGACAGCAATGTGACAGCCATGGGGCGGCTATGGGGCAGCCGTGGGGTGGCTATGGGGTGGCTATGGGGTGCCTATGGGGCAGCCGTGGGGCAGGAGTGGGGCAGCTGTGGGGCAGCAGTGGGGCAGCTATGGGGTGGCTATGGGGTGCCTATGGGGCAGCCGTGGGGCAGGAGTGGGGCAGCTGTGGGCAGCAGTGGGGCAGCTATGGGGTGGTTATGGGTCAGCAGTGGGGGGGCTATGGGGCAGCTATGGGGCAGCCGTGGGGCGGCTGTGGGTCAGCAGTGGGGCAGCTATGGGGCAGCAGAGGGGTGCCTATGGGACAGCAGTGGGGCAGCTATGGGTGCAGCAGTGGGGCGGCTATGGGGCAGCCGTGGGGCGGCAGTGGGGCACCTATGGGGTGCCTATGGGGCGGCTATGGGGTGACAGTGGGGCAGCTATGGGGTGGTTATGGGCAGATATGGGGCAGCCGTGGGCAGCAGTGGGGCAGCTGTGGGTCAGCAGTGGGGCAGCTATGGGGCAGCCATGGGGCGGCAGTAGGGCAGCTATGGGGCAGCCGTGGGGCGGCAGTGGGGCAGCAGTGGGGCAGCCGTGGGGAGGCTATGGGGCAGCCGTGGGGCGACAGTGGGGCAGCTATGGGGCGGCAGTGGGGCAGCTATGGGGCAGCTATGGGGTCTCTATGGGGCAGCTGTGGGACAGCAATGTGACAGCCATGGGTTGGCTATGGGGCGGCTATGGGGCAGCTGTGGGGCAGCTATGAGCAGCCGTGGGGCAGCTATGGGGCGGCTATGGGTCAGCAGTGGTGCAGCTATGGAGCAGCCGTGGGGCGGCAGTGGGGCAGCTATGGGCAGCAGAGGGGTGCCTATGGGACAGCAGTGGGGCAGCTATGGGGCGGCCGTGGGGCGGCTATGGGGCGGCAGTGGGGCAGCAGTGGGGTGGCCGTGGGGCAGCTATGGGGCGGCCCGTGGGGCGGCTATGGGGTGGCAGTGGGGCAGCTATGGGGCGGCAGTGGGGCGGCTATGGGGCAGCAGTGGGGCGGCAGTGGGGCGGCTATGGGTCAGCAGTGGGGCAGCTATGGGGCAGCCGTGGGGCGGCAGTGGGGCAGCTATGGGGCAGCAGTGGGGCAGCTATGGGGCAGCAGTGGGGCAGCTATGGGGCAGCCTGGGGTGACGTTGGGGTGGCTATGGGGCAGCTATGGGGCAGCTATGGGGTCTCTATGGGGCAGCTATGGGACAGCAATGTGACAGCCATGGGTTGGCTATGGGGCGGCTATGGGTCAGCAGTGGGGCAGCTATGGAGCAGCCGTGGGGCAGCTGTGGGGCAGCCGTGGGGCAGCTATGGGGCGGCTATGGGTCAGCAGTGGGCGGCTATGGGGCAGCCGTGGGGCGGCAGTGGGGCAGCTATGGGGCAGCAGTGGGGCAGCCGTGGGGCGGCTATGGGTCAGCAGTGGGGCAGCTTATGGAGCAGCCGTGGGGCAGCTGTGGGGCAGCCGTGGGGCAGCTATGGGGCGGCTATGGGTCAGCAGTGGGGGCGGCTATGGGGCAGCCGTGGGGCGGCAGTGGGGCAGCTATGGGGCAGCAGTGGGGCAGCCGTGGGGAGGCTATGGGGCAGCCGTGGGGCGACAGTGGGGCAGCTATGGGGCGGGCAGTGGGGCAGCTATGGGGCAGCTATGGGGTCTCTATGGGGCAGCTATGGGACAGCAATGTGACAGCCATGGGTTGGCTATGGGGCGGCTATGGGGCAGCTGTGGGGGCAGCTATGAGGCAGCCGTGGGGCGGCTATGGGGCGGCTATGGGTCAGCAGTGGTGCAGCTATGGAGCAGCCGTGGGGCGGCAGTGGGGCAGCTATGGGGCAGCAGAGGGGTGGCCTATGGGACAGCAGTGGGGCAGCTATGGGGCGGCCATGGGGCGGCTATGGGGCGGCAGTGGGGCAGCAGTGGGGTGGCCGTGGGGGCAGCAGTGGGGTGGCCGTGGGGCAGCTATGGGGGCGGCCGTGGGGCGGCTATGGGGTGGCAGTGGGGCAGCTATGGGGCGGCAGTGGGGCGGCAGTGGGGCAGCTATGGGGCAGCTGTGGGGGTGGCAGTGGGGCGGCAGTGGGGCAGCTATGGGGCAGCTGTGGGGCGGCAGTGGGGCGGCAGTGGAGCAGCTATGGGGCGGCAGTGGGGCAGCTATGGGGCGGCAGTGGGGCGGCTATGGGGCGGCAGTGGGGCGGCTATGGGGCGGCCGTGGGGCGGCAGTGGGGCAGAGCGGCGTTGTGGCGCAGACGTGGACGTGCCGCACCCCGACGAGAAGTCCATCATCACGTACGTGTCGTCGCTGTACGACGCCATGCCGCGCGCTGCCGACACCGCCGACGCCGCGCACGACGTGAGTGTGGGGCACGGGGGGGGGGCGACCCACAGCGGGGGGTCGGACCCATAGCAGGGGGGCTTGGACCCATAGCGGGGGAGTCGGACACATAGCGGGGGGTCGGACCCATAGCGGGGGGGTTGGACCCATAGTGTGGGGCACGGCATGGGGGGCGACCCACAGCAGGGGGGTCAGACCCATAGCGGGGGGTCAGACCCATAGCGGGGGGGGTCGGGCTCATAGCGGGGGGTCAGACCCCATAGCGGGGGGGTCGGACCCATAGCGGGGGGGTCGGACCCATAGTGGAGGGGTCGGACCCATAGCAGGGGGGGTCGGACCCATAGAGGAGGGCTCAGCCCCATAGTGGAGGGGTCGGACCCATAGCGGGGGGGTTGGACCCATAGCAGGGGGGTCGGACCCATAGCAGGTGGGTTGGACCCATAGCGGGGGGTCAGACCCATAGCGGGGGTCAGACCCATAGCGGGGGAGTTGGACCCATAGCAGGGGGGTTGGACCCATAGCAGGTGGGTTGGACACATAGTGTGGGGTGGGGCAGGGGGGTCAGACCCATAGCGGGGGGTTGGACCCCATAGCGGGGGGGTCGGACCCATAGCGGGGGGTCAGACCCATAGTGGAGGGGTCGGACCCATAGCGGGGGGGGTTGGACCCATAGCGAGGGGCAGGGTGTGGGGGGAGACCCACGGCATGGGGGGTCGGACCCATAGCGGGGGGGTCGGACCCATAGCGGGGGGGTCGGACCCATAGCGGGGGTGTCAGCTCTGTTGTGATGCTGTGTGGTAGTGTCCTTGTGTCGTTGTGTGGTTATGTCGCTGTGTGGTTGCGTTGTTGTGTGGCTGTGTGGTTGTGTGGTTGTGTGGTTTTGTCGCTGTGTGGTTGTGGTCGCTGTGTGGTTGTGTTGTTGTGTTGTTGTGTGGTTGCATTGTTGTGACGCTGTTTGGTTGTGTCGCTGTGTGGTTGTGTTGTTGTGTGGTTGTGTCGCTGTGTTGCTGTGTGGTTGTGTCGCTGTGTGGCTGTGTGGTTGTGTCACTGTGTGGTTGTGTTGTTGTGTCGCTGTGTGGTTGTGTCGCTGTGTGGCTGTGTTGTTGTGTCGCTGTGTGGTTGTGTGTGGCTGTGTGGTTGTGTGGTTTTGTCCGCTGTGTGGTTGTGTCGCTGTGTGGTTGTGTGGTTGTGTGGTTGTGTCGCTGTGTGGCTGTGTGGTTGTGTCGCTGTGTTGCTGTGTGGTTGTGTCGCTGTGTGGTTGTGTCACTGTGTGGTTGTGTTGTGTCGCTGTGTGGTTGTGTCGCTGTGTAGCTGTGTGGTTGTGTCGCTGTTGTGGTTGTGTGGTTGTGTTGTTGTGTGGCTGTGTGGTTGTGTTGCTGTGTCGCTGTGTGGTTGTGTTGTTGTGTGGCTGTGTGGTTGTGTTGCTGTGTCGCTGTGTGGCTGTGTTGTTGTGTGGCTGTGTGGTTGTGTCGCTGTGTGGCTGTGTGGTTGTGTGGTTGTGTGGCTGTGTCGCTGTGTGGTTGTGTGGCTGTGTTGTTGTGTCGCTGTGTGGCTGTGTGGTTGTGTCGCTGTGTGGTTGTGTCGCTGTGTGGCTGTGTGGTTGTGTCACTGTGTGGTTGTGTTGTTGTGTCGCTGTGTGGTTGTGTCGCTGTGTGGCTGTGTTGTTGTGTGGCTGTGTGGTTGTGTGGCTGTGTGGTTGTGTGGTTGTGTGGCTGTGTGGTTGTGTCACTGTGTGGTTGTGTTGTTGTGTGGCTGTGTGGTTGTGTCGCTGTGTGGCTGTGTGGCTGTGTGGTTGTGGGGTTGTGTTGCTGTGTGGCTGTGTGGTTGCGTTGTTGCGTTGTTGTGCGGTTGTGTTGTTGTGTGGTTGTGTTGTCCTGGTGTTGTGTGGTTGCGTTTGTTGCGTTGTTGTGCGGTTGTGTCGCTGTGTGGTTGTGTTGTTCTGGTGTTGTGTGGCTGTGTGGCTGTGTGGTTGCGTTGTTGCATTGTTGTGCGGTTGTGTCGCTGTGTGGTTGTGTTGTTCTGGTGTTGTGTGGCTGTGTGGCTGTGTGGTTGCGTTGTTGCGTTGTTGTGCGGTTGTGTCGCTGTGTGGTTGCGTTGTTCTGGTGTTGTGTGGCTGTGTCGCTGTTGTGGTTGCGTTGTTGTGTCGCTGTGTGGCTGTGTGGTTGTGTGGCTGTGTGGCTGTGTGGTTGCGTTGTTGCGTTGTTGTGCGGTTGTGTGTCGTGTGTGGTTGCGTTGTTCTGGTGTTGTGTGGCTGTGTGGCTGTGTGGTTGTGTTGCTGTGTTGTTGTGTGGCTGTGTGGTTGTGTTGCTGTGTGGTTGTGTTGCTGTGTTGTTGTGTGGCTGTGTGGCTGTGTTGCTGTGTGGTTGCATTGTTGCGTTGTTGTGCGGTTGTGTCGCTGTGTGGTTGCGTTGTTCTGGTGTTGTGTGGCTGTGTCGCTGTGTGGTTGCGTTGTTGCGTTGTTGTGCGGTTGTGTCGCTGTGTGGTTGTGTTGTTCTGGTGTTGTGTGGCTGTGTCGCTGTGTGGTTGCGTTGTTGTGTCGCTGTGTGGCTGTGTGGTTGTGTGGCTGTGTGGTTGTGTGGCTGTGTGGTTGTGTGGCTGTGTGGTTGCGTTGTTGTGTGGCTGTGTGGCTGTGTGGCTGTGTGGTTGCGTTGTTGCGTTGTTGTGCGGTTGTGGTGTTGTGTGGTTTCGTTGTTCTGGTGTTGTGTGGCTGGTGTGGTTGCGTTGTTGTGTCGCTGTGTGGCTGTGTGGCTGTGTGGTTGCGTTGTTGCGTTGTTGCGTTGTTGTGCGGCTGTGTCGCTGTGTGGTTGCGTTGTTCTGGTGTTGTTTGGCTGTGTGGCTGTGTGGTTGTGTCGCTGTGTTGTTGTGTGGCTGTGTGGTTGTGTCGCTGTGTGGTTGTGTCGCTGTGTGGCTGTGTGGCTGTGTGGTTGTGTGGCTGTGTGGTTGCGTTGTTGCGTTGTTGCGTTGTTGTGCGGCTGTGTCACGCCCGTTGTGTTTCCGTCGCAGGCGGTGCAGCTGCGCTGGCAGCGCTATTACAGCGCGGGTGACACAACTGCTGCAGTGGGTGCGGCAGCACACCGCGCTGCTCCGCCCCACACCCTGCCCCACAGCGCACCACGAGGTGCAGGTCAGCCCCACACCCTGCCCCATAGCGCCCCACACCCTGCCCCACACACCGCGCTGCTCCGCCCCACACCCTGCCCCACAGCGCACCACGAGGTGCAGGTCAGCCCCACACCCTGCCCCATAGCGCCCCACACCCTGCCCCACACACCGCGCTGCTCCGCCCCACACCCTGCCCCACAGCGCACCACGAGGTGCAGGTCAGCCCCACAGCGCCCCACAGCCTGCCCCATAGCGCCCCACACCCTGCCCCATATCGCCCCACACCTTGCCCCACACCCTGCCCCATAGCGCCCCACACCCTGCCCCACACACCGCGCTGCTCCGCCCCACACCCTGCCCCACAGCGCACCACGAGGTGCAGGTCAGCCCCCACAGCGCCCCATAGCACCCCACACCCTGCCCCACACCCTGCCCCACACCCTACCCCACACACCGCACTGCTCTGCCCCCACACCCTGCCCCACACCCTACCCCACACACCGCACTGCTCCACCCCACACCCTGCCCCACATCGCACCACGAGGTGCAGGTCAGCTGCTAGAGCGCCCCACACCCTGCCCCATAGCGCCCCACACCCTGTCCCACACCCTGCCCCACATCGCACCACAAGGTGCAGGTCAGCCCCACACCCTGCCCCACAGCGCCCCACTCACTGCCCCATAGCCTCCCACACTCTGCCCCATAGCGCCCCACACCCTGCCCCACACCCTGCCCCATAGCGCCCCACACCCTGTCCCACCACCCTGCCCCACATTGCACCACGAGGTGCAGGTCAGCCCCACACCCTGCCCCACAGCGCCCCACTCACTGCCCCATAGCCCCCCACACACTGCCCCATAGCCCCCCCACACACTGCCCCATAGCGCCGCACACACTGCCCCACAGCGCCCCACACCCTGCCCCATAGTGCCCCACACCCTGCCCCATAGCGCCCCCACACCCTGCCCCACATCGCACCACGAGGTGCAGGTCAGCCCCATAGCACCCCACACCCTGCCCCACAGCGCCCCACACCCTGCCCCATAGCGCCCCACACCCTGCCCCACACACCGCGCTGCTCCGCCCCACACCCTGCCCCACAGCGCACCACGAGGTGCAGGTCAGCCCCACACCCTGCCCCATAGCGCCCCACACCCTGCCCCACACCCTGCCCCACACACCGCGCTGCTCCGCCCCACACCCTGCCCCACAGTGCACCACGAGGTGCAGGTCAGCCCCACAGCGCCCCACACCCTGCCCCATAGTGCCCCACACCCTGCCCCACATCGCACCACGAGGTGCAGGTCAGCCCCATAGCACCCCACACCCTGCCCCATAGTGCCCCACACCCTGCCCCACATCACACCACGAGGTGCAGGTCAGCCCCATAGCACCCACACCCTGCCCCATAGTGCCCCACACCCTGCCCCATAGCGCCCCACACACCGCGCTGCTCCGCCCACACCCTGCCCCATATCGCACCACGAGGTGCAGGTCAGCCCCACACCCTGCCCCATAGCGTCCCCCTTGTGCCCGCCATGTGCCCCACACCCTGCCCCCCATCTCGCCCTCCGTGACCCCCCATCTCACCCCCCATGTGCCCCCCATCTCACCCCCCACCTCACCCCCCCATGCCCCCCATGTGCCCCCCATCTCACCCCCCCATGTGCCCCCCATGTGCCCCCATCTCACCCCCCACCTGACGCCCCGTGCCCCCCATGTGCCCCCCATCTCAACCCCCCACCTCCCCCCCCGTGCCCCCCATGTGCCCCCCACGTGCCCCCCACCTCACCCCCTGTGCCCCCCATTTCACCCCCCCATCTCGCCCCCCACCTGATGCCCCGTGCCCCCCATGTACCCCTCATCTCACCCCCCATGTGCCCCCCGTGCCCCCCATGTGCCCCCCATCTCGCCCCACACCTGACGCCCCGTGCCCCCCCATGTGCCCCCCATCTCACCCCCCACCTCACCCCCCCCGTGCCCCCCATGTGCCCCCCATGTGCCCGCCACCTCACCCCCCCGTGCCCCCCATGTGCCCCCCATCTCACCCCCCCATGTGCCCCCTGTGCCCCCCATGTGCCCCCCATCTCACCCGCCACCTCACCCCCCGGTGCCCCCCCTGTGCCCCCCATCTCACCCCCCCATGTGCCCCCTGTGCCCCCCATGTGCCCCCCATGTGCCCCCCATCTCACCCCCCCATCTCAACCCCCGTGCCCCCCATGTGCCCCCCACCCTCGCCCCCCACCTCACCCCCCCGTGCCCCCCATCTCGCCCCCCACCTGACGCCCCGTGCCCCCCATGTGCCCCCCATCTCGCCCCCCATCTCACCCCCCCGTTCCCCCCATGTGCCCCCCATGTCCCCCCCATGTGCCCTCCACCTCACCCCCCGTGCCCCCCATGTGCCCCCCATCTAACCCCCCCACCTCACCCCCTGTGCCCCCCATGTGGCCCCCATCTCCCCCCCACCTGACGCCCCGTGCCCCCCATGTGCCCCCCATCTCACTCCCCACCTGACGCCCCGTGCCCCCCCTGTGCCCCCCATGTGCCCCCCACCTGACGCCCCGTGCCCCCCATGTGCCCCCCACCTGACGCCCCGTGCCCCCCATGTGCCCCCCACCTGACGCCCCGTGCCCCCCATGTGCCCCCCATGTGGCCCCCCACCTGACGCCCCGTGCCCCCCCCTGTGCCCCCCATGTGCCCCCCACCTGACGCCCCGTGCCCCCCCTGTGCCCCCCATGTGCCCCCACCTGACGCCCCGTGCCCCCCATGTGCCCCCCACCTGACGCCCCGTGCCCCCCATGTGCCCCCCATCTCGCCCCCCACCTGACGCCCCGTGCCCCCCATGTGCCCCCCATGTGCCCCCCACCTGACGCCCCGTGCCCCCCATGTGCCCCCCATGTGCCCCCCACGTGACGCCCCGTGCCCCCCACATCGGCAGGTGCTGTGGCAGCAGTTCGTGCGCCTGAAGGACTCGGAGCTCCCGGCCAAGGACAGCGACAGAGAGCGCATCCGAGCCCAGGTTCCAGGAGCTCGAGGTGGGACTGGGAGCACTGGGAGGGACTGGGAGCACTGGGGGGGACTGGGGGTGCTGGGGGGACTGGGAGCGCTGGGAGGGACTGGGGGGACTGAGGAGGGAGTGGGGGAACTGGGGGGACTGGGAAGGGCACTGGGGGGACTGGGGGGCACTGGGGGCACTGGGAGGGACTGGGGGGATGGGGGGGGCACTGGGAGGGACTGGCGGGGGCACTGGGAGAGACACTGGGGGGACTGGGAGGGACACTGGAGGGACACTGGAGGGGGACTGGGAGGGACTGGGAGTGACTGGGTGGGACTGGGGGGACTGGGAGGGACACTGGGAGGGACTGGGGGGACGCTGGGAGGGACTGGGGGGGAGTGGGGGGGCACTGGGAGGGACTTGGAGGGAGTGGGGGGGGACTGGGAGGGGCACTGGGAGGGACTGGGGGGGACTGGGGTGGACTGGGAGGGACACTGGAGGGGCACTGGGAGGGACTGGGGGGGGACACTGGAGGGGCACTGGGAGGGGACACTGGGCGTCACTGGGGGGGACTGGAGGGGACTGGGAGGGGTTGGGGGGACTGGAAGGGACTGGGGGCACTGGGGGAATTGGGGGGACTGGGGAGGAACTGGGAAGGAGTGGGGAGTGACTGGGGGGGCACTGGGAGGGACTGGGGGGGCACTGGGGGGGCACTGGGGGGGACTGGGGGCGCTGGGGGGACTGGGAGCACTGGGATGGACTGGGGGGGGACACTGGAAGCACTGGGAGGGGACACTGGGGGGGCACTGGGGGGGACACTGGGGGGGACTGGGAGGGACGGGGAGGGAATGGGGGGACTGGGAGCACTGGGAGGGACTGGGGGGGGCACTGGGGAGACTGGGGGGACTGGGAGGGACTGGGGGGGGCATGGGGGGGACACTGGGGGTCACTGGGGGGGGCACTGGGGGGGACTGGGAGGGACACTGGAGGGGCACTGAGGGGACTGGGGGTGACTGGGGAGGCACTGGGGGGACTGGGGGGCACTGAGCGGGACTGGGGGGACTGGGAGGGACACTGGAGGGGGACTGGGAGGGACTGGGGGTGACTGGGGGGGCACTGGGGGGAGTGGGAGGGGACTGGGGGGAACTGGGGAGAACTGGGGGGGACTGGGAGAGACTGGGAGGGGACTGGGGGAACTGGGGGGACTGGGAGCACTGGGAGCACTGGGAGGCTCTGAGTGGTGTTACTGGGAGCACTGGGAGGCTCTGGGCAGTGTTACTGGGAGCACTGGGAGGCTCTGGGCAGTGTTACTGGGAGCACTGGGCGGTGTTACTGGGAGCACTGGGAGCACTGGGCGGTGTTACTGGGAGCACTGGGAGCACTGGGCGGTGTTACTGGGAGCACTGGGAGCACTGGGCGGTGTTACTGGGAGCACTGGGAGCACTGGGGCAGTGTTACTGGGAGCACGGGGCAGTGTTACTGGGAGCACTGGGAGCACTGGGCGGTGTTACTGGGAGCACTGGGCAGTGTTACTGGGAGCACTGGGAGGCTCTGGCGGTGTTACTGGGAGCACTGGGAGCACTGGGCGCTGTTACTGGGAGCACTGGGCGGTGTTACTGGGAGCACTGGGAGCACTGGGTGGTGTTACTGGGAGCACTGGGAGCACTGGGTGGTGTTACTGGGAGCACTGGGAGCACTGGGCGGTGTGTTACTGGGAGCACGGGGCCGTGTTACTGGGAGCACTGGGAGCACTGTGCAGTGTTACTGGGAGCACTGGGAGCACTGGGAGCACTGGGCAGTGTTACTGGGAGCACTGGGCGGTGTTACTGGGAGCACTGGGAGCACTGGGTGGTGTTACTGGGAGCACTGGGAGCACTGGGCGGTGTTACTGGGAGCACTGGGCGGTGTTACTGGGAGCACTGGGAGCACTGGGCGGTGTTACTGGGAGCACTGGGCGGTGTTACTGGGAGCACTGGGAGCACTGGGCGGTGTTACTGGGAGCACTGGGTGGTGTTACTGGGAGCACTGGGCGCTGTTACTGGGAGCACTGGGCGGTGTTACTGGGATCACTGGGAGGCCCTGGGTGGTGTTACTGGGAGCACTGGGCGGTGTTACTGGGAGCACTGGGAGCACTGGGCAGTGTTACTGGGAGCACTGGGCGGTGTTACTGGGAGCACTGGGAGCACTGGGCGCTGTTACTGGGAGCACTGGGTGGTGTTACTGGGAGCACTGGGCGGTGTTACTGGGAGCACTGGGAGCACTGGGTGGTGTTACTGGGAGCACTGGGAGCACTGGGCGGTGTTACTGGGAGCACGGGGCCGTGTTACTGGGAGCACTGGGAGCACTGGGCAGTGTTACTGGGAGCACTGGGAGCACTGGGAGCACTGGGCAGTGTTACTGGGAGCACTGGGCGGTGTTACTGGGAGCACTGGGGAGCACTGGGTGGTGTTACTGGGAGCACTGGGAGCACTGGGCGGTGTTACTGGGAGCACTGGGCGGTGTTACTGGGAGCACTGGGAGCACTGGGTGGTGTTACTGGGAGCACTGGGCGGTGTTACTGGGAGCACTGGGCGGTGTTACTGGGAGCACTGGGAGCACTGGGCGGTGTTACTGGGAGCACTGGGAGCACTGGGCGGTGTTACTGGGAGCACTGGGCGGTGTTACTGGGAGCACTGGGAGCACTGGGCGGTGTTACTGGGAGCACTGGGCGGTGTTACTGGGAGCACTGGGAGCACTGGGCGGTGTTACTGGGAGCACTGGGCGGTGTTACTGGGAGCACTGGGAGCACTGGGCGGTGTTACTGGGAGCACTGGGAGCACGGGGCGGTGTTACTGGGAGCACTGGGCGGTGTTACTGGGAGCACTGGGAGCACTGGGTGCTGTTACTGGGGAGCACTGGGAGCACTGGGCGGTGTTACTGGGAGCACTGGGCCGTGTTACTGGGAGCACTGGGAGCACTGGGCGGTGTTACTGGGAGCACTGGGTGGTGTTACTGGGAGCACTGGGAGCACTGGGCAGTGTTACTGGGAGCACTGGGAGCACTGGGTGGTGTTACTGGGAGCACTGGAGCACTGGGCAGTGTTACTGGGAGCACTGGGAGCACTGGGCGGTGTTACTGGGAGCACTGGGCGGTGTTACTGGGAGCACTGGGAGCACTGGGCAGTGTTACTGGGAGCACTGGGAGCACTGGGTGGTGTTACTGGGAGCACTGGGAGCACTGGGTGGTGTTACTGGGAGCACTGGGAGCACTGGGCGGTGTTACTGGGAGCACGGGGCCGTGTTACTGGGAGCACTGGGAGCACTGGGCAGTGTTACTGGGAGCACTGGGAGCACTGGGAGCACTGGGCAGTGTTACTGGGAGCACTGGGCGGTGTTACTGGGAGCACTGGGAGCACTGGGTGGTGTTACTGGGAGCACTGGGAGCACTGGGCGGTGTTACTGGGAGCACTGGGCGGTGTTACTGGGAGCACTGGGAGCACTGGGTGGTGTGTTACTGGGAGCACTGGGCGGTGTTACTGGGAGCACTGGGCGGTGTTACTGGGAGCACTGGGAGCACTGGGCGGTGTTACTGGGAGCACTGGGAGCACTGGGCGGTGTTACTGGGAGCACTGGGCGGTGTTACTGGGAGCACTGGGAGCACTGGGCGGTGTTACTGGGAGCACTGGGCGGTGTTACTGGGAGCACTGGGAGCACTGGGCGGTGTTACTGGGAGCACTGGGCGGTGTTACTGGGAGCACTGGGAGCACTGGGCGGTGTTACTGGGAGCACTGGGAGCACGGGGCGGTGTTACTGGGGAGCACTGGGCGGTGTTACTGGGAGCACTGGGAGCACTGGGTGCTGTTACTGGGATCACTGGGAGCACTGGGCGGTGTTACTGGGAGCACTGGGCCGTGTTACTGGGAGCACTGGGAGCACTGGGCGGTGTTACTGGGAGCACTGGGTGGTGTTACTGGGAGCACTGGGAGCACTGGGCAGTGTTACTGGGAGCACTGGGAGCACTGGGTGGTGTTACTGGGAGCACTGGGAGCACTGGGCAGTGTTACTGGGAGCACTGGGAGCACTGGGCGGTGTTACTGGG
>JALIRH010000256.1:0-52811 GCA_023055505.1 Callipepla californica brunnescens | reverse complement strand
CCAATTCCTAAACCCAACACAAACCCAAAAACACAAAGCCTACAATTCTCACAGCCTAACACTGAAAGGAAACCTAAATCTTACCCTAACTCTAAAACTAATCCAAAGCATGACCACAATTTAAACTCGAAATCTACCTTCAAACTAAAGCTGACCCTAACACCAACCTCAAGCCCAACCCTAAGCCTAACACAAAGCATTAGATTACCACAACGCTCACCTAACTTCTAACCCCCACCCTAACACTAATACTAAAGCAATCAGATTCCAAATACTAACCCAATTCCTATTCTGAAACCCAAAACTATTCCAAAAACAAACCCAAGGCCTAACCTTTCTCTCACCCTAACAATCAAAGAAAACCTATTCCTAAACCTAATCCTAAATCTAGTCCTAACCCTAACCCTCACCCTTAATCTAACCCCAACCCCCACCCAGAAGCTAACACTTAGCATTGTACAATACCTAAACGTACCCCTAATCCTTATCACTAAACCTAAAAGGAACCTGAAACATAGTGCTAAATCCGAACCCTAACCCTGAAGACTAATGCTAACAATGAACCAATTCCTATACCTTTTCCTTCCTCCAAATTGATTCCTAGCACTAACCCTAACCCTACATTAACCCAATCCTAACCCTAACCCTAACCCTAGCCCTAAACTACATTAACCCTAACCCTAACCCTAACCCTAACCCTAGCCCTAACCTAACTCTAACCCTAACCCTAACCCTAAACCTAATGCTAACCCTTACCCTACCCTAACCCTAACCCTACCATACCCTAACCCTAACCTACCCTAACACTAACCCTAACCCTAACCCTAAACCTAAACCTAAACCTAACCCTAACCCTAACCCTAATTCCTAACCCTTACCTTAACTGTATCACAATCCCTATCCTAATTCTTACCCTAACCCTAACCCTTACCTAACCCTAACCCTAACCCTAACCCTAACTCTAACCTTAACCCTAACCCTAACCCTAACCTAACCCTAACCCTAATCCTAACCCTAACCCTAACTCTAATTCCTAACCCTTACCTTAACTGTATCACAATCCCTATCCTAATTCTTACCCTAACCCTAACCCTTACCTAACCCTAACCCTAACCTAACCCTAACCCTAACCCTAACCCTAACCCTAACCCTAACCCTAACCCTAACCCTAACCTCAACCCTAACCCTAACTCTAACCTTAACCCTAAACCTAACAATAAATTTAACCCTAACCCTAACACTAACCCTACCCTAATTTTACCCTAACCCTAAGCATACCCTAACCCTAACCCTAACCCTAACCCTAACCCCAACCCTAACCTAACCCTAACCCTAACCCTAACCCTAACCCTAACCCTACCCTAACCCTAACCCTAACCCTAACCCTAACCCTACCCTAACCCTAACCCTAACCCTAACCCTAACAATAAATTTAACCTTAACCCTAACCCTAACCCTAACCCTACCCTAACCCTAACCCTAACCCTAACCCTTACCCTACCCTAACCCTAACCCTAACCCTAACCCTAACCCTAACCCTTACCCTAACCCTAGCCTAACCCAAACCCTAACCCTAACCCTACCCCTAACCCTACTTTACCCTAACCCTAATCCTAACACTAACTCTAACTTTATTCCTTACCCTAACACTAATCCTATCCCGAACCCTAACCCTAATCCTAGCCCTAACTCTAACTTTATTCGTAACCCTACCCCTAATCCAAACAATAACCCTTACCCTAATCAAACCCTATCCCTATTCCTAACCCTTACCCTAACCGTATCACAATCCCTATCCTAACTCTTACCATAACCCAAACCCTAACCTAACCCTAACCCTAACCCTAACCCTATCCCTAACCCTTACCCTAACCCTAACCCTACCCTAACCTTAACTCTACCCTAACCGTATCCCTACCCTAACCCTAACCCTAATCCTAGCCCTTACTCTAACTTTATTCCTAACCCTACCCCTGATCCAAACACTAACCCTAACCTTAATGTAACCCTAACCCTATTCCTAACCCTTACCCTAACTGTATCCCATTCCCTATCCTAACTCTTACCATAACCCTAACCCTGATGCTAATGCTAACCCTAACCCTGAATCTAACCCTTACCCTAACCCTATCCCTTACCCAGAAGCTAACACTTAGCGTTGTACAATACCTAACCGTACCCTAACCCTATCCCTAAACCTAAAAGGAACCCAAACTCTAACCCTAAATCTGTCCCTGAGCCTAACCTTCAACCTTACCCTAACCTTAACCCTAACCCTGTTCCATTCTCTAAACATATCTGTAAGCATTACCTTCATCCTAACTCGAACTCTACCCTAACCCTATCCCTTTGACCCCAACACAAAACCCAGATTGAGCCTGACCCTAACCTAGGTAGCATAAAGTGTATGTAGGGTGAATTTGAGTTTTAGGGTCAAAGTTAAATTGTTAGTTTTAGGGTTAGGGTGAAGGATTGCTTTAGTTCTAGTATTAGGGTGTTTGGGGGTAGGGTTAGGGTAAGGATTTTGGAGTGGATTAGGTTTAGGGTCAGGTTTGGGGGAGTTTTGGGGTTAGGGTTAGATTTAGGATTAGGGTTAGCAAAAAAGTTGTTTTAGTTTTAGTTTAGGTTAGTGCTAGGATTAGGTTGAGTGTTCTTGTGAAGTTTAGGTTTAGGGTTAGGTTTAGGTTTAGATTGAGGTTTAGGGTAAGGAGTAGGGTTCATTTGACTTTTAGGGTCAGAGTAGAGTTAAGTCGTGTTAGGGTTAAGGTTAAGAACAGGATTCAGATTCCAATTAGGTTTTGGGTTCCTACTAGGGATAGGCCTCAAATTAGTGTTAAGGTTAGGGTTAGGGTTAGGTATAGGGAAAGGGTTAGTGTTAAGGCCAGGGCAAGTGTATGGTTTAGGGTAAAGATTGGATTTAGGGTTAGGTTTAGATGTAGGTTTGGTTTGATCGTTAGGGTGTGAGAAGGCACCGGCCTTGGATTTCATTTGGAGATTGGGTAAGGTTTAGGAATAGGAATAACATTGGTGTTTAAAAGATGATTAGTGTTAGTATTAGGGATAGGGTTACGGTTAGAGTTTAGTTAGGGTTGTTAGTTTTAGAGTGAGGGATAGGGGTATGGTTTGGTCTAGTACTTGGGTTAGGGTTTGGGATAGTCCTAGCATTAGTGTTAGGGTTAGGGTTCCGTTAGGGTTGTGGTAATCTGATGCTAGGTGTCGGGATTAGGGTTGTGCTTAAATGTGGGTTTGGTTTGAGGGTCAGAGTTAGGGTTAGGGTAGAGTTAGAATTAGGGTAAGAGTTAGGATTAGGTTTAGGATTAGGATAAAGATTAGGTTAGGATTAGTGTTGGCTTTAGGGTTGTGTCTGGGAGAAGGGTTAGTGTTAGGGATAGACTTAGGGTAAGAGTAAGTGTTAGGAATAGGCATAGGTTTTGGGAAAGTTTCAGAGTTTGGACTGGATTTATGATTAGGGTTAGGGACAAAGATTTTTTGAGATTTGTGATTAGATTTAGGGAGAAAAGTAGGCTGACTTGTGGTGTTAGCAGTAGGTTTAGGTTTAGGTTTAGGTTTAGGATTCCATTTGTATTTATTGATCGAGGTTGGGTTAGTTGGAGTGTAAAGGTCAGAGTAGGGTTAGGCCTTGGGATAGGGTTAAGGTTTGGAATAGGATTAGGATTCAAATGATGTTACGGGTTGGTGTTAGGGTTAGGGAAAGGTTAGGATCAGGGTTGAGGTCAGGGTTAGGTATAGGAAAAGGGTTAGTGTTAGGGCTAGGGCAATTGGAAGGGTTAGGCTTAGGCTTAGATATTAGGGTTAGGTTTAGGCGGAGGTTTGGTTGGAGTGTCAGGGTGAGAGAAGGGGTAGGCCTGGGGTTTGGTTTTGGGTTACATCATACAAATCATCCCATACATTAGCTGGGGTGGGAGGTGCAAGGAACAGCCAGCAAAGTGCTGAGTTCATTCCAATCAGAGGACCTGAAGATCGGGTAGCTACTATCAAACCGTTTGTGTTGCCAATTCCGATGATATTTATGGGGCCCTGATGTTATGGTTCAGTGGGGAGTCACTATCAAGTCCAAACCCAATCCAAACCCCAAACCTACTCCTATTCCTAAACCTTATCTTAACCCTAAACCAAACCCAAACCCAAGGCCCTCCCCTTCTCTCAGCCTAACACTCAAACTAACCTAAACCCGAAACTAACCCTACATTTATCCTAATCTTATCCATATTCTAAGGCCTAACCCTACTCTGACCAGAAAGCTCATGTTGTCTAAAATCTACCCCTTACCTAAAACCTAAATCGACAAAAAAACCTAACCCGAAACCTCAACCTAACTCTTCTCCTAACTAGAACACCAGCACTTCACCTTACCCTAACTGGAAACCTAGGACTAAATCCTTACCTTGTCCAGAACCCTATTCCTAACCCAAACCAGAATTCTAACCTCTACCCTAACCAAAACCCTTCCCCTAAACCTAAACCTAATGCTACCCTCAACCAAACCCTAGCCCTAAATCCTACCCTAAAACCAACACCACGTTTAAGCTCAAACCTCAAGCCTCAAAGAAAGCATCAGATTACCGCAGATCTCACCTAACACTAACCCCAATCCAATCCCTACTACTAACCCCAAACCCAATCCAAACACCAAAACTATTCCTATTCCTAAACCTAACACTAAGCCAGAACCAAACCCAAGGCCTACCCCTTCTCTCAGCCTGACACTCAAACTAACCTAGACCTGAACGCAACGCTAAATCAAATACTAAAACTCACCCTTAGCCAAGGCCCTTTTAGGACCCTTCCCTGGTCCTAAAACTAAAGAGAACCCTACCCCTTCCACTAAACCTTCATCTACATCCCTAACCCTTACCCTAAACCTAAATCTACACCAAAACCTAACCCTAACCCTAACATGTCTTCTAACTGTAAAACTAACGCTTCACCTAACCCGAACTGAAACCCCAGGACTAAACCTTACCTAACACCTAGCTATATTCCTAACCCTATCCTGAAACCTAACGTTAACCCTAACCCTAAAAACAACTTGGAACCAAACACTAACCCTAACCTAACCCTTATCAGAACCCTAAATCTAATCCTAACCGTTACCTCAATTGAACTCCAATTCTTCCTGAAATCTAAATGGGACCTTAAAACCAACCCCAGATTGAAGCCCAACCCTAAACCTAACACAAAGCATTAGATTACCACAGCCATCACCTAACTCTAACCCCAGCCTTAACGCTAATATTATCCCAAACACTATTCCAATTCCTAAACCCAACACAAACCCAAAAACACAAAGCCTACAATTCTCACAGCCTAACACTGAAAGGAAACCTAAATCTTACCCTAACTCTAAAACTAATCCAAAGCATGACCACAATTTAAACTCGAAATCTACCTTCAAACTAAAGCTGACCCTAACACCAACCTCAAGCCCAACCCTAAGCCTAACACAAAGCATTAGATTACCACAACGCTCACCTAACTTCTAACCCCCACCCTAACACTAATACTAAAGCAATCAGATTCCAAATACTAACCCAATTCCTATTCTGAAACCCAAAACTATTCCAAAAACAAACCCAAGGCCTAACCTTTCTCTCACCCTAACAATCAAAGAAAACCTATTCCTAAACCTAATCCTAAATCTAGTCCTAACCCTAACCCTCACCCTTAATCTAACCCCAACCCCCACCCAGAAGCTAACACTTAGCATTGTACAATACCTAAACGTACCCCTAATCCTTATCACTAAACCTAAAAGGAACCTGAAACATAGTGCTAAATCCGAACCCTAACCCTGAAGACTAATGCTAACAATGAACCAATTCCTATACCTTTTCCTTCCTCCAAATTGATTCCTAGCACTAACCCTAACCCTACATTAACCCAATCCTAACCCTAACCCTAACCCTAGCCCTAAACTACATTAACCCTAACCCTAACCCTAACCCTAACCCTAGCCCTAACCTAACTCTAACCCTAACCCTAACCCTAAACCTAATGCTAAACCTTACCCTAACCGTATCACAATCCCTATCCTAACTCTTACCATAACCCAAACCCTAACCTAACCCTAACCCTAACCCTAACCCTATCCCTAACCCTAACCCTAACCCTAATTCCTAACCCTTACCTTAACTGTATCACAATCCCTATCCTAATTCTTACCCTAACCCTAACCCTTACCTAACCCTAACCCTAACCCTAACCCTAACTCTAACCTTAACCCTAACCCTAACCCTAACCTAACCCTAACCCTAATCCTAACCCTAACCCTAACTCTAATTCCTAACCCTTACCTTAACTGTATCACAATCCCTATCCTAATTCTTACCCTAACCCTAACCCTTACCTAACCCTAACCCTAACCTAACCCTAACCCTAACCCTAACCCTAACCCTAACCCTAACCCTAACCCTAACCCTAACCCTAACCTCAACCCTAACCCTAACTCTAACCTTAACCCTAAACCTAACAATAAATTTAACCCTAACCCTAACACTAACCCTACCCTAATTTTACCCTAACCCTAAGCATACCCTAACCCTAACCCTAACCCTAACCCTAACCCTAACCCTAACCCCAACCCTAACCTAACCCTAACCCTAACCCTAACCCTAACCCTAACCCTACCCTAACCCTAACCCTAACCCTAACCCTAACCCTACCCTAACCCTAACCCTAACCCTAACCCTAACAATAAATTTAACCTTAACCCTAACCCTAACCCTAACCCTACCCTAACCCTAACCCTAACCCTAACCCTTACCCTACCCTAACCCTAACCCTAACCCTAACCCTAACCCTAACCCTTACCCTAACCCTAGCCTAACCCAAACCCTAACCCTAACCCTACCCCTAACCCTACTTTACCCTAACCCTAATCCTAACACTAACTCTAACTTTATTCCTTACCCTAACACTAATCCTATCCCGAACCCTAACCCTAATCCTAGCCCTAACTCTAACTTTATTCGTAACCCTACCCCTAATCCAAACAATAACCCTTACCCTAATCAAACCCTATCCCTATTCCTAACCCTTACCCTAACCGTATCACAATCCCTATCCTAACTCTTACCATAACCCAAACCCTAACCTAACCCTAACCCTAACCCTAACCCTATCCCTAACCCTTACCCTAACCCTAACCCTACCCTAACCTTAACTCTACCCTAACCGTATCCCTACCCTAACCCTAACCCTAATCCTAGCCCTTACTCTAACTTTATTCCTAACCCTACCCCTGATCCAAACACTAACCCTAACCTTAATGTAACCCTAACCCTATTCCTAACCCTTACCCTAACTGTATCCCATTCCCTATCCTAACTCTTACCATAACCCTAACCCTGATGCTAATGCTAACCCTAACCCTGAATCTAACCCTTACCCTAACCCTATCCCTTACCCAGAAGCTAACACTTAGCGTTGTACAATACCTAACCGTACCCTAACCCTATCCCTAAACCTAAAAGGAACCCAAACTCTAACCCTAAATCTGTCCCTGAGCCTAACCTTCAACCTTACCCTAACCTTAACCCTAACCCTGTTCCATTCTCTAAACATATCTGTAAGCATTACCTTCATCCTAACTCGAACTCTACCCTAACCCTATCCCTTTGACCCCAACACAAAACCCAGATTGAGCCTGACCCTAACCTAGGTAGCATAAAGTGTATGTAGGGTGAATTTGAGTTTTAGGGTCAAAGTTAAATTGTTAGTTTTAGGGTTAGGGTGAAGGATTGCTTTAGTTCTAGTATTAGGGTGTTTGGGGGTAGGGTTAGGGTAAGGATTTTGGAGTGGATTAGGTTTAGGGTCAGGTTTGGGGGAGTTTTGGGGTTAGGGTTAGATTTAGGATTAGGGTTAGCAAAAAAGTTGTTTTAGTTTTAGTTTAGGTTAGTGCTAGGATTAGGTTGAGTGTTCTTGTGAAGTTTAGGTTTAGGGTTAGGTTTAGGTTTAGATTGAGGTTTAGGGTAAGGAGTAGGGTTCATTTGACTTTTAGGGTCAGAGTAGAGTTAAGTCGTGTTAGGGTTAAGGTTAAGAACAGGATTCAGATTCCAATTAGGTTTTGGGTTCCTACTAGGGATAGGCCTCAAATTAGTGTTAAGGTTAGGGTTAGGGTTAGGTATAGGGAAAGGGTTAGTGTTAAGGCCAGGGCAAGTGTATGGTTTAGGGTAAAGATTGGATTTAGGGTTAGGTTTAGATGTAGGTTTGGTTTGATCGTTAGGGTGTGAGAAGGCACCGGCCTTGGATTTCATTTGGAGATTGGGTAAGGTTTAGGAATAGGAATAACATTGGTGTTTAAAAGATGATTAGTGTTAGTATTAGGGATAGGGTTACGGTTAGAGTTTAGTTAGGGTTGTTAGTTTTAGAGTGAGGGATAGGGGTATGGTTTGGTCTAGTACTTGGGTTAGGGTTTGGGATAGTCCTAGCATTAGTGTTAGGGTTAGGGTTCCGTTAGGGTTGTGGTAATCTGATGCTAGGTGTCGGGATTAGGGTTGTGCTTAAATGTGGGTTTGGTTTGAGGGTCAGAGTTAGGGTTAGGGTAGAGTTAGAATTAGGGTAAGAGTTAGGATTAGGTTTAGGATTAGGATAAAGATTAGGTTAGGATTAGTGTTGGCTTTAGGGTTGTGTCTGGGAGAAGGGTTAGTGTTAGGGATAGACTTAGGGTAAGAGTAAGTGTTAGGAATAGGCATAGGTTTTGGGAAAGTTTCAGAGTTTGGACTGGATTTATGATTAGGGTTAGGGACAAAGATTTTTTGAGATTTGTGATTAGATTTAGGGAGAAAAGTAGGCTGACTTGTGGTGTTAGCAGTAGGTTTAGGTTTAGGTTTAGGTTTAGGATTCCATTTGTATTTATTGATCGAGGTTGGGTTAGTTGGAGTGTAAAGGTCAGAGTAGGGTTAGGCCTTGGGATAGGGTTAAGGTTTGGAATAGGATTAGGATTCAAATGATGTTACGGGTTGGTGTTAGGGTTAGGGAAAGGTTAGGATCAGGGTTGAGGTCAGGGTTAGGTATAGGAAAAGGGTTAGTGTTAGGGCTAGGGCAATTGGAAGGGTTAGGCTTAGGCTTAGATATTAGGGTTAGGTTTAGGCGGAGGTTTGGTTGGAGTGTCAGGGTGAGAGAAGGGGTAGGCCTGGGGTTTGGTTTTGGGTTACATCATACAAATCATCCCATACATTAGCTGGGGTGGGAGGTGCAAGGAACAGCCAGCAAAGTGCTGAGTTCATTCCAATCAGAGGACCTGAAGATCGGGTAGCTACTATCAAACCGTTTGTGTTGCCAATTCCGATGATATTTATGGGGCCCTGATGTTATGGTTCAGTGGGGAGTCACTATCAAGTCCAAACCCAATCCAAACCCCAAACCTACTCCTATTCCTAAACCTTATCTTAACCCTAAACCAAACCCAAACCCAAGGCCCTCCCCTTCTCTCAGCCTAACACTCAAACTAACCTAAACCCGAAACTAACCCTACATTTATCCTAATCTTATCCATATTCTAAGGCCTAACCCTACTCTGACCAGAAAGCTCATGTTGTCTAAAATCTACCCCTTACCTAAAACCTAAATCGACAAAAAAACCTAACCCGAAACCTCAACCTAACTCTTCTCCTAACTAGAACACCAGCACTTCACCTTACCCTAACTGGAAACCTAGGACTAAATCCTTACCTTGTCCAGAACCCTATTCCTAACCCAAACCAGAATTCTAACCTCTACCCTAACCAAAACCCTTCCCCTAAACCTAAACCTAATGCTACCCTCAACCAAACCCTAGCCCTAAATCCTACCCTAAAACCAACACCACGTTTAAGCTCAAACCTCAAGCCTCAAAGAAAGCATCAGATTACCGCAGATCTCACCTAACACTAACCCCAATCCAATCCCTACTACTAACCCCAAACCCAATCCAAACACCAAAACTATTCCTATTCCTAAACCTAACACTAAGCCAGAACCAAACCCAAGGCCTACCCCTTCTCTCAGCCTGACACTCAAACTAACCTAGACCTGAACGCAACGCTAAATCAAATACTAAAACTCACCCTTAGCCAAGGCCCTTTTAGGACCCTTCCCTGGTCCTAAAACTAAAGAGAACCCTACCCCTTCCACTAAACCTTCATCTACATCCCTAACCCTTACCCTAAACCTAAATCTACACCAAAACCTAACCCTAACCCTAACATGTCTTCTAACTGTAAAACTAACGCTTCACCTAACCCGAACTGAAACCCCAGGACTAAACCTTACCTAACACCTAGCTATATTCCTAACCCTATCCTGAAACCTAACGTTAACCCTAACCCTAAAAACAACTTGGAACCAAACCCTAACCCTAACCTAACCCTTATCAGAACCCTAAATCTAATCCTAACCGTTACCTCAATTGAACTCCAATTCTTCCTGAAATCTAAATGGGACCTTCAAACCAACCCCAGATTGAAGCCCAACCCTAAACCTAACACAAAGCATTAGATTACCACAGCCATCACCTAACTCTAACCCCAGCCTTAACGCTAATATTATCCCAAACACTATTCCAATTCCTAAACCCAACACAAACCCAAAAACACAAAGCCTACAATTCTCACAGCCTAACACTGAAAGGAAACCTAAATCTTACCCTAACTCTAAAACTAATCCAAAGCATGACCACAATTTAAACTCGAAATCTACCTTCAAACTAAAGCTGACCCTAACACCAACCTCAAGCCCAACCCTAAGCCTAACACAAAGCATTAGATTACCACAACGCTCACCTAACTTCTAACCCCCACCCTAACACTAATACTAAAGCAATCAGATTCCAAATACTAACCCAATTCCTATTCTGAAACCCAAAACTATTCCAAAAACAAACCCAAGGCCTAACCTTTCTCTCACCCTAACAATCAAAGAAAACCTATTCCTAAACCTAATCCTAAATCTAGTCCTAACCCTAACCCTCACCCTTAATCTAACCCCAACCCCCACCCAGAAGCTAACACTTAGCATTGTACAATACCTAAACGTACCCCTAATCCTTATCACTAAACCTAAAAGGAACCTGAAACATAGTGCTAAATCCGAACCCTAACCCTGAAGACTAACGCTAACAATGAACCAATTCCTATACCTTTTCCTTCCTCCAAATTGATTCCTAGCACTAACCCTAACCCTACATTAACCCAATCCTAACCCTAACCCTAACCCTAGCCCTAAACTACATTAACCCTAACCCTAACCCTAACCCTAACCCTAGCCCTAACCTAACTCTAACCCTAACCCTAACCCTAAACCTAATGCTAACCCTTACCCTACCCTAACCCTAACCCTACCATACCCTAACCCTAACCTACCCTAACACTAACCCTAACCCTAACCCTAAACCTAAACCTAAACCTAACCCTAACCCTAACCCTAATTCCTAACCCTTACCTTAACTGTATCACAATCCCTATCCTAATTCTTACCCTAACCCTAACCCTTACCTAACCCTAACCCTAACCCTAACCCTAACTCTAACCTTAACCCTAACCCTAACCCTAACCTAACCCTAACCCTAATCCTAACCCTAACCCTAACTCTAATTCCTAACCCTTACCTTAACTGTATCACAATCCCTATCCTAATTCTTACCCTAACCCTAACCCTTACCTAACCCTAACCCTAACCTAACCCTAACCCTAACCCTAACCCTAACCCTAACCCTAACCCTAACCCTAACCCTAACCCTAACCTCAACCCTAACCCTAACTCTAACCTTAACCCTAAACCTAACAATAAATTTAACCCTAACCCTAACACTAACCCTACCCTAATTTTACCCTAACCCTAAGCATACCCTAACCCTAACCCTAACCCTAACCCTAACCCCAACCCTAACCTAACCCTAACCCTAACCCTAACCCTAACCCTAACCCTACCCTAACCCTAACCCTAACCCTAACCCTAACCCTACCCTAACCCTAACCCTAACCCTAACCCTAACAATAAATTTAACCTTAACCCTAACCCTAACCCTAACCCTACCCTAACCCTAACCCTAACCCTAACCCTAACCCTTACCCTACCCTAACCCTAACCCTAACCCTAACCCTAACCCTAACCCTTACCCTAACCCTAGCCTAACCCAAACCCTAACCCTAACCCTACCCCTAACCCTACTTTACCCTAACCCTAATCCTAACACTAACTCTAACTTTATTCCTTACCCTAACACTAATCCTATCCCGAACCCTAACCCTAATCCTAGCCCTAACTCTAACTTTATTCGTAACCCTACCCCTAATCCAAACAATAACCCTTACCCTAATCAAACCCTATCCCTATTCCTAACCCTTACCCTAACCGTATCACAATCCCTATCCTAACTCTTACCATAACCCAAACCCTAACCTAACCCTAACCCTAACCCTAACCCTATCCCTAACCCTTACCCTAACCCTAACCCTACCCTAACCTTAACTCTACCCTAACCGTATCCCTACCCTAACCCTAACCCTAATCCTAGCCCTTACTCTAACTTTATTCCTAACCCTACCCCTGATCCAAACACTAACCCTAACCTTAATGTAACCCTAACCCTATTCCTAACCCTTACCCTAACTGTATCCCATTCCCTATCCTAACTCTTACCATAACCCTAACCCTGATGCTAATGCTAACCCTAACCCTGAATCTAACCCTTACCCTAACCCTATCCCTTACCCAGAAGCTAACACTTAGCGTTGTACAATACCTAACCGTACCCTAACCCTATCCCTAAACCTAAAAGGAACCCAAACTCTAACCCTAAATCTGTCCCTGAGCCTAACCTTCAACCTTACCCTAACCTTAACCCTAACCCTGTTCCATTCTCTAAACATATCTGTAAGCATTACCTTCATCCTAACTCGAACTCTACCCTAACCCTATCCCTTTGACCCCAACACAAAACCCAGATTGAGCCTGACCCTAACCTAGGTAGCATAAAGTGTATGTAGGGTGAATTTGAGTTTTAGGGTCAAAGTTAAATTGTTAGTTTTAGGGTTAGGGTGAAGGATTGCTTTAGTTCTAGTATTAGGGTGTTTGGGGGTAGGGTTAGGGTAAGGATTTTGGAGTGGATTAGGTTTAGGGTCAGGTTTGGGGGAGTTTTGGGGTTAGGGTTAGATTTAGGATTAGGGTTAGCAAAAAAGTTGTTTTAGTTTTAGTTTAGGTTAGTGCTAGGATTAGGTTGAGTGTTCTTGTGAAGTTTAGGTTTAGGGTTAGGTTTAGGTTTAGATTGAGGTTTAGGGTAAGGAGTAGGGTTCATTTGACTTTTAGGGTCAGAGTAGAGTTAAGTCGTGTTAGGGTTAAGGTTAAGAACAGGATTCAGATTCCAATTAGGTTTTGGGTTCCTACTAGGGATAGGCCTCAAATTAGTGTTAAGGTTAGGGTTAGGGTTAGGTATAGGGAAAGGGTTAGTGTTAAGGCCAGGGCAAGTGTATGGTTTAGGGTAAAGATTGGATTTAGGGTTAGGTTTAGATGTAGGTTTGGTTTGATCGTTAGGGTGTGAGAAGGCACCGGCCTTGGATTTCATTTGGAGATTGGGTAAGGTTTAGGAATAGGAATAACATTGGTGTTTAAAAGATGATTAGTGTTAGTATTAGGGATAGGGTTACGGTTAGAGTTTAGTTAGGGTTGTTAGTTTTAGAGTGAGGGATAGGGGTATGGTTTGGTCTAGTACTTGGGTTAGGGTTTGGGATAGTCCTAGCATTAGTGTTAGGGTTAGGGTTCCGTTAGGGTTGTGGTAATCTGATGCTAGGTGTCGGGATTAGGGTTGTGCTTAAATGTGGGTTTGGTTTGAGGGTCAGAGTTAGGGTTAGGGTAGAGTTAGAATTAGGGTAAGAGTTAGGATTAGGTTTAGGATTAGGATAAAGATTAGGTTAGGATTAGTGTTGGCTTTAGGGTTGTGTCTGGGAGAAGGGTTAGTGTTAGGGATAGACTTAGGGTAAGAGTAAGTGTTAGGAATAGGCATAGGTTTTGGGAAAGTTTCAGAGTTTGGACTGGATTTATGATTAGGGTTAGGGACAAAGATTTTTTGAGATTTGTGATTAGATTTAGGGAGAAAAGTAGGCTGACTTGTGGTGTTAGCAGTAGGTTTAGGTTTAGGTTTAGGTTTAGGATTCCATTTGTATTTATTGATCGAGGTTGGGTTAGTTGGAGTGTAAAGGTCAGAGTAGGGTTAGGCCTTGGGATAGGGTTAAGGTTTGGAATAGGATTAGGATTCAAATGATGTTACGGGTTGGTGTTAGGGTTAGGGAAAGGTTAGGATCAGGGTTGAGGTCAGGGTTAGGTATAGGAAAAGGGTTAGTGTTAGGGCTAGGGCAATTGGAAGGGTTAGGCTTAGGCTTAGATATTAGGGTTAGGTTTAGGCGGAGGTTTGGTTGGAGTGTCAGGGTGAGAGAAGGGGTAGGCCTGGGGTTTGGTTTTGGGTTACATCATACAAATCATCCCATACATTAGCTGGGGTGGGAGGTGCAAGGAACAGCCAGCAAAGTGCTGAGTTCATTCCAATCAGAGGACCTGAAGATCGGGTAGCTACTATCAAACCGTTTGTGTTGCCAATTCCGATGATATTTATGGGGCCCTGATGTTATGGTTCAGTGGGGAGTCACTATCAAGTCCAAACCCAATCCAAACCCCAAACCTACTCCTATTCCTAAACCTTATCTTAACCCTAAACCAAACCCAAACCCAAGGCCCTCCCCTTCTCTCAGCCTAACACTCAAACTAACCTAAACCCGAAACTAACCCTACATTTATCCTAATCTTATCCATATTCTAAGGCCTAACCCTACTCTGACCAGAAAGCTCATGTTGTCTAAAATCTACCCCTTACCTAAAACCTAAATCGACAAAAAAACCTAACCCGAAACCTCAACCTAACTCTTCTCCTAACTAGAACACCAGCACTTCACCTTACCCTAACTGGAAACCTAGGACTAAATCCTTACCTTGTCCAGAACCCTATTCCTAACCCAAACCAGAATTCTAACCTCTACCCTAACCAAAACCCTTCCCCTAAACCTAAACCTAATGCTACCCTCAACCAAACCCTAGCCCTAAATCCTACCCTAAAACCAACACCACGTTTAAGCTCAAACCTCAAGCCTCAAAGAAAGCATCAGATTACCGCAGATCTCACCTAACACTAACCCCAATCCAATCCCTACTACTAACCCCAAACCCAATCCAAACACCAAAACTATTCCTATTCCTAAACCTAACACTAAGCCAGAACCAAACCCAAGGCCTACCCCTTCTCTCAGCCTGACACTCAAACTAACCTAGACCTGAACGCAACGCTAAATCAAATACTAAAACTCACCCTTAGCCAAGGCCCTTTTAGGACCCTTCCCTGGTCCTAAAACTAAAGAGAACCCTACCCCTTCCACTAAACCTTCATCTACATCCCTAACCCTTACCCTAAACCTAAATCTACACCAAAACCTAACCCTAACCCTAACATGTCTTCTAACTGTAAAACTAACGCTTCACCTAACCCGAACTGAAACCCCAGGACTAAACCTTACCTAACACCTAGCTATATTCCTAACCCTATCCTGAAACCTAACGTTAACCCTAACCCTAAAAACAACTTGGAACCAAACCCTAACCCTAACCTAACCCTTATCAGAACCCTAAATCTAATCCTAACCGTTACCTCAATTGAACTCCAATTCTTCCTGAAATCTAAATGGGACCTTAAAACCAACCCCAGATTGAAGCCCAACCCTAAACCTAACACAAAGCATTAGATTACCACAGCCATCACCTAACTCTAACCCCAGCCTTAACGCTAATATTATCCCAAACACTATTCCAATTCCTAAACCCAACACAAACCCAAAAACACAAAGCCTACAATTCTCACAGCCTAACACTGAAAGGAAACCTAAATCTTACCCTAACTCTAAAACTAATCCAAAGCATGACCACAATTTAAACTCGAAATCTACCTTCAAACTAAAGCTGACCCTAACACCAACCTCAAGCCCAACCCTAAGCCTAACACAAAGCATTAGATTACCACAACGCTCACCTAACTTCTAACCCCCACCCTAACACTAATACTAAAGCAATCAGATTCCAAATACTAACCCAATTCCTATTCTGAAACCCAAAACTATTCCAAAAACAAACCCAAGGCCTAACCTTTCTCTCACCCTAACAATCAAAGAAAACCTATTCCTAAACCTAATCCTAAATCTAGTCCTAACCCTAACCCTCACCCTTAATCTAACCCCAACCCCCACCCAGAAGCTAACACTTAGCATTGTACAATACCTAAACGTACCCCTAATCCTTATCACTAAACCTAAAAGGAACCTGAAACATAGTGCTAAATCTGAACCCTAACCCTGAAGACTAACGCTAACAATGAACCAATTCCTATACCTTTTCCTTCCTCCAAATTGATTCCTAGCACTAACCCTAACCCTACATTAACCCAATCCTAACCCTAACCCTAACCCTAGCCCTAAACTACATTAACCCTAACCCTAACCCTAACCCTAACCCTAGCCCTAACCTAACTCTAACCCTAACCCTAACCCTAAACCTAATGCTAACCCTTACCCTACCCTAACCCTAACCCTACCATACCCTAACCCTAACCTACCCTAACACTAACCCTAACCCTAACCCTAAACCTAAACCTAAACCTAACCCTAACCCTAACCCTAACCCTAATTCCTAACCCTTACCTTAACTGTATCACAATCCCTATCCTAATTCTTACCCTAACCCTAACCCTTACCTAACCCTAACCCTAACCCTAACCCTAACTCTAACCTTAACCCTAACCCTAACCCTAACCTAACCCTAACCCTAATCCTAACCCTAACCCTAACTCTAATTCCTAACCCTTACCTTAACTGTATCACAATCCCTATCCTAATTCTTACCCTAACCCTAACCCTTACCTAACCCTAACCCTAACCTAACCCTAACCCTAACCCTAACCCTAACCCTAACCCTAACCCTAACCCTAACCCTAACCCTAACCCTAACCTCAACCCTAACCCTAACTCTAACCTTAACCCTAAACCTAACAATAAATTTAACCCTAACCCTAACACTAACCCTACCCTAATTTTACCCTAACCCTAAGCATACCCTAACCCTAACCCTAACCCTAACCCTAACCCCAACCCTAACCTAACCCTAACCCTAACCCTAACCCTAACCCTAACCCTACCCTAACCCTAACCCTAACCCTAACCCTAACCCTACCCTAACCCTAACCCTAACCCTAACCCTAACAATAAATTTAACCTTAACCCTAACCCTAACCCTAACCCTACCCTAACCCTAACCCTAACCCTAACCCTTACCCTACCCTAACCCTAACCCTAACCCTAACCCTAACCCTAACCCTTACCCTAACCCTAGCCTAACCCAAACCCTAACCCTAACCCTACCCCTAACCCTACTTTACCCTAACCCTAATCCTAACACTAACTCTAACTTTATTCCTTACCCTAACACTAATCCTATCCCGAACCCTAACCCTAATCCTAGCCCTAACTCTAACTTTATTCGTAACCCTACCCCTAATCCAAACAATAACCCTTACCCTAATCAAACCCTATCCCTATTCCTAACCCTTACCCTAACCGTATCACAATCCCTATCCTAACTCTTACCATAACCCAAACCCTAACCTAACCCTAACCCTAACCCTAACCCTATCCCTAACCCTTACCCTAACCCTAACCCTACCCTAACCTTAACTCTACCCTAACCGTATCCCTACCCTAACCCTAACCCTAATCCTAGCCCTTACTCTAACTTTATTCCTAACCCTACCCCTGATCCAAACACTAACCCTAACCTTAATGTAACCCTAACCCTATTCCTAACCCTTACCCTAACTGTATCCCATTCCCTATCCTAACTCTTACCATAACCCTAACCCTGATGCTAATGCTAACCCTAACCCTGAATCTAACCCTTACCCTAACCCTATCCCTTACCCAGAAGCTAACACTTAGCGTTGTACAATACCTAACCGTACCCTAACCCTATCCCTAAACCTAAAAGGAACCCAAACTCTAACCCTAAATCTGTCCCTGAGCCTAACCTTCAACCTTACCCTAACCTTAACCCTAACCCTGTTCCATTCTCTAAACATATCTGTAAGCATTACCTTCATCCTAACTCGAACTCTACCCTAACCCTATCCCTTTGACCCCAACACAAAACCCAGATTGAGCCTGACCCTAACCTAGGTAGCATAAAGTGTATGTAGGGTGAATTTGAGTTTTAGGGTCAAAGTTAAATTGTTAGTTTTAGGGTTAGGGTGAAGGATTGCTTTAGTTCTAGTATTAGGGTGTTTGGGGGTAGGGTTAGGGTAAGGATTTTGGAGTGGATTAGGTTTAGGGTCAGGTTTGGGGGAGTTTTGGGGTTAGGGTTAGATTTAGGATTAGGGTTAGCAAAAAAGTTGTTTTAGTTTTAGTTTAGGTTAGTGCTAGGATTAGGTTGAGTGTTCTTGTGAAGTTTAGGTTTAGGGTTAGGTTTAGGTTTAGATTGAGGTTTAGGGTAAGGAGTAGGGTTCATTTGACTTTTAGGGTCAGAGTAGAGTTAAGTCGTGTTAGGGTTAAGGTTAAGAACAGGATTCAGATTCCAATTAGGTTTTGGGTTCCTACTAGGGATAGGCCTCAAATTAGTGTTAAGGTTAGGGTTAGGGTTAGGTATAGGGAAAGGGTTAGTGTTAAGGCCAGGGCAAGTGTATGGTTTAGGGTAAAGATTGGATTTAGGGTTAGGTTTAGATGTAGGTTTGGTTTGATCGTTAGGGTGTGAGAAGGCACCGGCCTTGGATTTCATTTGGAGATTGGGTAAGGTTTAGGAATAGGAATAACATTGGTGTTTAAAAGATGATTAGTGTTAGTATTAGGGATAGGGTTACGGTTAGAGTTTAGTTAGGGTTGTTAGTTTTAGAGTGAGGGATAGGGGTATGGTTTGGTCTAGTACTTGGGTTAGGGTTTGGGATAGTCCTAGCATTAGTGTTAGGGTTAGGGTTCCGTTAGGGTTGTGGTAATCTGATGCTAGGTGTCGGGATTAGGGTTGTGCTTAAATGTGGGTTTGGTTTGAGGGTCAGAGTTAGGGTTAGGGTAGAGTTAGAATTAGGGTAAGAGTTAGGATTAGGTTTAGGATTAGGATAAAGATTAGGTTAGGATTAGTGTTGGCTTTAGGGTTGTGTCTGGGAGAAGGGTTAGTGTTAGGGATAGACTTAGGGTAAGAGTAAGTGTTAGGAATAGGCATAGGTTTTGGGAAAGTTTCAGAGTTTGGACTGGATTTATGATTAGGGTTAGGGACAAAGATTTTTTGAGATTTGTGATTAGATTTAGGGAGAAAAGTAGGCTGACTTGTGGTGTTAGCAGTAGGTTTAGGTTTAGGTTTAGGTTTAGGATTCCATTTGTATTTATTGATCGAGGTTGGGTTAGTTGGAGTGTAAAGGTCAGAGTAGGGTTAGGCCTTGGGATAGGGTTAAGGTTTGGAATAGGATTAGGATTCAAATGATGTTACGGGTTGGTGTTAGGGTTAGGGAAAGGTTAGGATCAGGGTTGAGGTCAGGGTTAGGTATAGGAAAAGGGTTAGTGTTAGGGCTAGGGCAATTGGAAGGGTTAGGCTTAGGCTTAGATATTAGGGTTAGGTTTAGGCGGAGGTTTGGTTGGAGTGTCAGGGTGAGAGAAGGGGTAGGCCTGGGGTTTGGTTTTGGGTTACATCATACAAATCATCCCATACATTAGCTGGGGTGGGAGGTGCAAGGAACAGCCAGCAAAGTGCTGAGTTCATTCCAATCAGAGGACCTGAAGATCGGGTAGCTACTATCAAACCGTTTGTGTTGCCAATTCCGATGATATTTATGGGGCCCTGATGTTATGGTTCAGTGGGGAGTCACTATCAAGTCCAAACCCAATCCAAACCCCAAACCTACTCCTATTCCTAAACCTTATCTTAACCCTAAACCAAACCCAAACCCAAGGCCCTCCCCTTCTCTCAGCCTAACACTCAAACTAACCTAAACCCGAAACTAACCCTACATTTATCCTAATCTTATCCATATTCTAAGGCCTAACCCTACTCTGACCAGAAAGCTCATGTTGTCTAAAATCTACCCCTTACCTAAAACCTAAATCGACAAAAAAACCTAACCCGAAACCTCAACCTAACTCTTCTCCTAACTAGAACACCAGCACTTCACCTTACCCTAACTGGAAACCTAGGACTAAATCCTTACCTTGTCCAGAACCCTATTCCTAACCCAAACCAGAATTCTAACCTCTACCCTAACCAAAACCCTTCCCCTAAACCTAAACCTAATGCTACCCTCAACCAAACCCTAGCCCTAAATCCTACCCTAAAACCAACACCACGTTTAAGCTCAAACCTCAAGCCTCAAAGAAAGCATCAGATTACCGCAGATCTCACCTAACACTAACCCCAATCCAATCCCTACTACTAACCCCAAACCCAATCCAAACACCAAAACTATTCCTATTCCTAAACCTAACACTAAGCCAGAACCAAACCCAAGGCCTACCCCTTCTCTCAGCCTGACACTCAAACTAACCTAGACCTGAACGCAACGCTAAATCAAATACTAAAACTCACCCTTAGCCAAGGCCCTTTTAGGACCCTTCCCTGGTCCTAAAACTAAAGAGAACCCTACCCCTTCCACTAAACCTTCATCTACATCCCTAACCCTTACCCTAAACCTAAATCTACACCAAAACCTAACCCTAACCCTAACATGTCTTCTAACTGTAAAACTAACGCTTCACCTAACCCGAACTGAAACCCCAGGACTAAACCTTACCTAACACCTAGCTATATTCCTAACCCTATCCTGAAACCTAACGTTAACCCTAACCCTAAAAACAACTTGGAACCAAACCCTAACCCTAACCTAACCCTTATCAGAACCCTAAATCTAATCCTAACCGTTACCTCAATTGAACTCCAATTCTTCCTGAAATCTAAATGGGACCTTCAAACCAACCCCAGATTGAAGCCCAACCCTAAACCTAACACAAAGCATTAGATTACCACAGCCATCACCTAACTCTAACCCCAGCCTTAACGCTAATATTATCCCAAACACTATTCCAATTCCTAAACCCAACACAAACCCAAAAACACAAAGCCTACAATTCTCACAGCCTAACACTGAAAGGAAACCTAAATCTTACCCTAACTCTAAAACTAATCCAAAGCATGACCACAATTTAAACTCGAAATCTACCTTCAAACTAAAGCTGACCCTAACACCAACCTCAAGCCCAACCCTAAGCCTAACACAAAGCATTAGATTACCACAACGCTCACCTAACTTCTAACCCCCACCCTAACACTAATACTAAAGCAATCAGATTCCAAATACTAACCCAATTCCTATTCTGAAACCCAAAACTATTCCAAAAACAAACCCAAGGCCTAACCTTTCTCTCACCCTAACAATCAAAGAAAACCTATTCCTAAACCTAATCCTAAATCTAGTCCTAACCCTAACCCTCACCCTTAATCTAACCCCAACCCCCACCCAGAAGCTAACACTTAGCATTGTACAATACCTAAACGTACCCCTAATCCTTATCACTAAACCTAAAAGGAACCTGAAACATAGTGCTAAATCCGAACCCTAACCCTGAAGACTAACGCTAACAATGAACCAATTCCTATACCTTTTCCTTCCTCCAAATTGATTCCTAGCACTAACCCTAACCCTACATTAACCCAATCCTAACCCTAACCCTAACCCTAGCCCTAAACTACATTAACCCTAACCCTAACCCTAACCCTAACCCTAGCCCTAACCTAACTCTAACCCTAACCCTAACCCTAAACCTAATGCTAACCCTTACCCTACCCTAACCCTAACCCTACCATACCCTAACCCTAACCTACCCTAACACTAACCCTAACCCTAACCCTAAACCTAAACCTAAACCTAACCCTAACCCTAACCCTAATTCCTAACCCTTACCTTAACTGTATCACAATCCCTATCCTAATTCTTACCCTAACCCTAACCCTTACCTAACCCTAACCCTAACCCTAACCCTAACTCTAACCTTAACCCTAACCCTAACCCTAACCTAACCCTAACCCTAATCCTAACCCTAACCCTAACTCTAATTCCTAACCCTTACCTTAACTGTATCACAATCCCTATCCTAATTCTTACCCTAACCCTAACCCTTACCTAACCCTAACCCTAACCTAACCCTAACCCTAACCCTAACCCTAACCCTAACCCTAACCCTAACCCTAACCCTAACCTCAACCCTAACCCTAACTCTAACCTTAACCCTAAACCTAACAATAAATTTAACCCTAACCCTAACACTAACCCTACCCTAATTTTACCCTAACCCTAAGCATACCCTAACCCTAACCCTAACCCTAACCCTAACCCCAACCCTAACCTAACCCTAACCCTAACCCTAACCCTAACCCTAACCCTACCCTAACCCTAACCCTAACCCTAACCCTAACCCTACCCTAACCCTAACCCTAACCCTAACCCTAACAATAAATTTAACCTTAACCCTAACCCTAACCCTAACCCTACCCTAACCCTAACCCTAACCCTAACCCTTACCCTACCCTAACCCTAACCCTAACCCTAACCCTAACCCTAACCCTTACCCTAACCCTAGCCTAACCCAAACCCTAACCCTAACCCTACCCCTAACCCTACTTTACCCTAACCCTAATCCTAACACTAACTCTAACTTTATTCCTTACCCTAACACTAATCCTATCCCGAACCCTAACCCTAATCCTAGCCCTAACTCTAACTTTATTCGTAACCCTACCCCTAATCCAAACAATAACCCTTACCCTAATCAAACCCTATCCCTATTCCTAACCCTTACCCTAACCGTATCACAATCCCTATCCTAACTCTTACCATAACCCAAACCCTAACCTAACCCTAACCCTAACCCTAACCCTATCCCTAACCCTTACCCTAACCCTAACCCTACCCTAACCTTAACTCTACCCTAACCGTATCCCTACCCTAACCCTAACCCTAATCCTAGCCCTTACTCTAACTTTATTCCTAACCCTACCCCTGATCCAAACACTAACCCTAACCTTAATGTAACCCTAACCCTATTCCTAACCCTTACCCTAACTGTATCCCATTCCCTATCCTAACTCTTACCATAACCCTAACCCTGATGCTAATGCTAACCCTAACCCTGAATCTAACCCTTACCCTAACCCTATCCCTTACCCAGAAGCTAACACTTAGCGTTGTACAATACCTAACCGTACCCTAACCCTATCCCTAAACCTAAAAGGAACCCAAACTCTAACCCTAAATCTGTCCCTGAGCCTAACCTTCAACCTTACCCTAACCTTAACCCTAACCCTGTTCCATTCTCTAAACATATCTGTAAGCATTACCTTCATCCTAACTCGAACTCTACCCTAACCCTATCCCTTTGACCCCAACACAAAACCCAGATTGAGCCTGACCCTAACCTAGGTAGCATAAAGTGTATGTAGGGTGAATTTGAGTTTTAGGGTCAAAGTTAAATTGTTAGTTTTAGGGTTAGGGTGAAGGATTGCTTTAGTTCTAGTATTAGGGTGTTTGGGGGTAGGGTTAGGGTAAGGATTTTGGAGTGGATTAGGTTTAGGGTCAGGTTTGGGGGAGTTTTGGGGTTAGGGTTAGATTTAGGATTAGGGTTAGCAAAAAAGTTGTTTTAGTTTTAGTTTAGGTTAGTGCTAGGATTAGGTTGAGTGTTCTTGTGAAGTTTAGGTTTAGGGTTAGGTTTAGGTTTAGATTGAGGTTTAGGGTAAGGAGTAGGGTTCATTTGACTTTTAGGGTCAGAGTAGAGTTAAGTCGTGTTAGGGTTAAGGTTAAGAACAGGATTCAGATTCCAATTAGGTTTTGGGTTCCTACTAGGGATAGGCCTCAAATTAGTGTTAAGGTTAGGGTTAGGGTTAGGTATAGGGAAAGGGTTAGTGTTAAGGCCAGGGCAAGTGTATGGTTTAGGGTAAAGATTGGATTTAGGGTTAGGTTTAGATGTAGGTTTGGTTTGATCGTTAGGGTGTGAGAAGGCACCGGCCTTGGATTTCATTTGGAGATTGGGTAAGGTTTAGGAATAGGAATAACATTGGTGTTTAAAAGATGATTAGTGTTAGTATTAGGGAGAGGGTTACGGTTAGAGTTTAGTTAGGGTTGTTAGTTTTAGAGTGAGGGATAGGGGTATGGTTTGGTCTAGTACTTGGGTTAGGGTTTGGGATAGTCCTAGCATTAGTGTTAGGGTTAGGGTTCCGTTAGGGTTGTGGTAATCTGATGCTAGGTGTCGGGATTAGGGTTGTGCTTAAATGTGGGTTTGGTTTGAGGGTCAGAGTTAGGGTTAGGGTAGAGTTAGAATTAGGGTAAGAGTTAGGATTAGGTTTAGGATTAGGATAAAGATTAGGTTAGGATTAGTGTTGGCTTTAGGGTTGTGTCTGGGAGAAGGGTTAGTGTTAGGGATAGACTTAGGGTAAGAGTAAGTGTTAGGAATAGGCATAGGTTTTGGGAAAGTTTCAGAGTTTGGACTGGATTTATGATTAGGGTTAGGGACAAAGATTTTTTGAGATTTGTGATTAGATTTAGGGAGAAAAGTAGGCTGACTTGTGGTGTTAGCAGTAGGTTTAGGTTTAGGTTTAGGTTTAGGATTCCATTTGTATTTATTGATCGAGGTTGGGTTAGTTGGAGTGTAAAGGTCAGAGTAGGGTTAGGCCTTGGGATAGGGTTAAGGTTTGGAATAGGATTAGGATTCAAATGATGTTACGGGTTGGTGTTAGGGTTAGGGAAAGGTTAGGATCAGGGTTGAGGTCAGGGTTAGGTATAGGAAAAGGGTTAGTGTTAGGGCTAGGGCAATTGGAAGGGTTAGGCTTAGGCTTAGATATTAGGGTTAGGTTTAGGCGGAGGTTTGGTTGGAGTGTCAGGGTGAGAGAAGGGGTAGGCCTGGGGTTTGGTTTTGGGTTACATCATACAAATCATCCCATACATTAGCTGGGGTGGGAGGTGCAAGGAACAGCCAGCAAAGTGCTGAGTTCATTCCAATCAGAGGACCTGAAGATCGGGTAGCTACTATCAAACCGTTTGTGTTGCCAATTCCGATGATATTTATGGGGCCCTGATGTTATGGTTCAGTGGGGAGTCACTATCAAGTCCAAACCCAATCCAAACCCCAAACCTACTCCTATTCCTAAACCTTATCTTAACCCTAAACCAAACCCAAACCCAAGGCCCTCCCCTTCTCTCAGCCTAACACTCAAACTAACCTAAACCCGAAACTAACCCTACATTTATCCTAATCTTATCCATATTCTAAGGCCTAACCCTACTCTGACCAGAAAGCTCATGTTGTCTAAAATCTACCCCTTACCTAAAACCTAAATCGACAAAAAAACCTAACCCGAAACCTCAACCTAACTCTTCTCCTAACTAGAACACCAGCACTTCACCTTACCCTAACTGGAAACCTAGGACTAAATCCTTACCTTGTCCAGAACCCTATTCCTAACCCAAACCAGAATTCTAACCTCTACCCTAACCAAAACCCTTCCCCTAAACCTAAACCTAATGCTACCCTCAACCAAACCCTAGCCCTAAATCCTACCCTAAAACCAACACCACGTTTAAGCTCAAACCTCAAGCCTCAAAGAAAGCATCAGATTACCGCAGATCTCACCTAACACTAACCCCAATCCAATCCCTACTACTAACCCCAAACCCAATCCAAACACCAAAACTATTCCTATTCCTAAACCTAACACTAAGCCAGAACCAAACCCAAGGCCTACCCCTTCTCTCAGCCTGACACTCAAACTAACCTAGACCTGAACGCAACGCTAAATCAAATACTAAAACTCACCCTTAGCCAAGGCCCTTTTAGGACCCTTCCCTGGTCCTAAAACTAAAGAGAACCCTACCCCTTCCACTAAACCTTCATCTACATCCCTAACCCTTACCCTAAACCTAAATCTACACCAAAACCTAACCCTAACCCTAACATGTCTTCTAACTGTAAAACTAACGCTTCACCTAACCCGAACTGAAACCCCAGGACTAAACCTTACCTAACACCTAGCTATATTCCTAACCCTATCCTGAAACCTAACGTTAACCCTAACCCTAAAAACAACTTGGAACCAAACCCTAACCCTAACCTAACCCTTATCAGAACCCTAAATCTAATCCTAACCGTTACCTCAATTGAACTCCAATTCTTCCTGAAATCTAAATGGGACCTTCAAACCAACCCCAGATTGAAGCCCAACCCTAAACCTAACACAAAGCATTAGATTACCACAGCCATCACCTAACTCTAACCCCAGCCTTAACGCTAATATTATCCCAAACACTATTCCAATTCCTAAACCCAACACAAACCCAAAAACACAAAGCCTACAATTCTCACAGCCTAACACTGAAAGGAAACCTAAATCTTACCCTAACTCTAAAACTAATCCAAAGCATGACCACAATTTAAACTCGAAATCTACCTTCAAACTAAAGCTGACCCTAACACCAACCTCAAGCCCAACCCTAAGCCTAACACAAAGCATTAGATTACCACAACGCTCACCTAACTTCTAACCCCCACCCTAACACTAATACTAAAGCAATCAGATTCCAAATACTAACCCAATTCCTATTCTGAAACCCAAAACTATTCCAAAAACAAACCCAAGGCCTAACCTTTCTCTCACCCTAACAATCAAAGAAAACCTATTCCTAAACCTAATCCTAAATCTAGTCCTAACCCTAACCCTCACCCTTAATCTAACCCCAACCCCCACCCAGAAGCTAACACTTAGCATTGTACAATACCTAAACGTACCCCTAATCCTTATCACTAAACCTAAAAGGAACCTGAAACATAGTGCTAAATCCGAACCCTAACCCTGAAGACTAACGCTAACAATGAACCAATTCCTATACCTTTTCCTTCCTCCAAATTGATTCCTAGCACTAACCCTAACCCTACATTAACCCAATCCTAACCCTAACCCTAACCCTAGCCCTAAACTACATTAACCCTAACCCTAACCCTAACCCTAACCCTAGCCCTAACCTAACTCTAACCCTAACCCTAACCCTAAACCTAATGCTAACCCTTACCCTACCCTAACCCTAACCCTACCATACCCTAACCCTAACCTACCCTAACACTAACCCTAACCCTAACCCTAAACCTAAACCTAAACCTAACCCTAACCCTAACCCTAATTCCTAACCCTTACCTTAACTGTATCACAATCCCTATCCTAATTCTTACCCTAACCCTAACCCTTACCTAACCCTAACCCTAACCCTAACCCTAACTCTAACCTTAACCCTAACCCTAACCCTAACCTAACCCTAACCCTAATCCTAACCCTAACCCTAACTCTAATTCCTAACCCTTACCTTAACTGTATCACAATCCCTATCCTAATTCTTACCCTAACCCTAACCCTTACCTAACCCTAACCCTAACCTAACCCTAACCCTAACCCTAACCCTAACCCTAACCCTAACCCTAACCCTAACCCTAACCCTAACCTCAACCCTAACCCTAACTCTAACCTTAACCCTAAACCTAACAATAAATTTAACCCTAACCCTAACACTAACCCTACCCTAATTTTACCCTAACCCTAAGCATACCCTAACCCTAACCCTAACCCTAACCCTAACCCCAACCCTAACCTAACCCTAACCCTAACCCTAACCCTAACCCTAACCCTACCCTAACCCTAACCCTAACCCTAACCCTAACCCTACCCTAACCCTAACCCTAACCCTAACCCTAACAATAAATTTAACCTTAACCCTAACCCTAACCCTAACCCTACCCTAACCCTAACCCTAACCCTAACCCTTACCCTACCCTAACCCTAACCCTAACCCTAACCCTAACCCTAACCCTTACCCTAACCCTAGCCTAACCCAAACCCTAACCCTAACCCTACCCCTAACCCTACTTTACCCTAACCCTAATCCTAACACTAACTCTAACTTTATTCCTTACCCTAACACTAATCCTATCCCGAACCCTAACCCTAATCCTAGCCCTAACTCTAACTTTATTCGTAACCCTACCCCTAATCCAAACAATAACCCTTACCCTAATCAAACCCTATCCCTATTCCTAACCCTTACCCTAACCGTATCACAATCCCTATCCTAACTCTTACCATAACCCAAACCCTAACCTAACCCTAACCCTAACCCTAACCCTATCCCTAACCCTTACCCTAACCCTAACCCTACCCTAACCTTAACTCTACCCTAACCGTATCCCTACCCTAACCCTAACCCTAATCCTAGCCCTTACTCTAACTTTATTCCTAACCCTACCCCTGATCCAAACACTAACCCTAACCTTAATGTAACCCTAACCCTATTCCTAACCCTTACCCTAACTGTATCCCATTCCCTATCCTAACTCTTACCATAACCCTAACCCTGATGCTAATGCTAACCCTAACCCTGAATCTAACCCTTACCCTAACCCTATCCCTTACCCAGAAGCTAACACTTAGCGTTGTACAATACCTAACCGTACCCTAACCCTATCCCTAAACCTAAAAGGAACCCAAACTCTAACCCTAAATCTGTCCCTGAGCCTAACCTTCAACCTTACCCTAACCTTAACCCTAACCCTGTTCCATTCTCTAAACATATCTGTAAGCATTACCTTCATCCTAACTCGAACTCTACCCTAACCCTATCCCTTTGACCCCAACACAAAACCCAGATTGAGCCTGACCCTAACCTAGGTAGCATAAAGTGTATGTAGGGTGAATTTGAGTTTTAGGGTCAAAGTTAAATTGTTAGTTTTAGGGTTAGGGTGAAGGATTGCTTTAGTTCTAGTATTAGGGTGTTTGGGGGTAGGGTTAGGGTAAGGATTTTGGAGTGGATTAGGTTTAGGGTCAGGTTTGGGGGAGTTTTGGGGTTAGGGTTAGATTTAGGATTAGGGTTAGCAAAAAAGTTGTTTTAGTTTTAGTTTAGGTTAGTGCTAGGATTAGGTTGAGTGTTCTTGTGAAGTTTAGGTTTAGGGTTAGGTTTAGGTTTAGATTGAGGTTTAGGGTAAGGAGTAGGGTTCATTTGACTTTTAGGGTCAGAGTAGAGTTAAGTCGTGTTAGGGTTAAGGTTAAGAACAGGATTCAGATTCCAATTAGGTTTTGGGTTCCTACTAGGGATAGGCCTCAAATTAGTGTTAAGGTTAGGGTTAGGGTTAGGTATAGGGAAAGGGTTAGTGTTAAGGCCAGGGCAAGTGTATGGTTTAGGGTAAAGATTGGATTTAGGGTTAGGTTTAGATGTAGGTTTGGTTTGATCGTTAGGGTGTGAGAAGGCACCGGCCTTGGATTTCATTTGGAGATTGGGTAAGGTTTAGGAATAGGAATAACATTGGTGTTTAAAAGATGATTAGTGTTAGTATTAGGGATAGGGTTACGGTTAGAGTTTAGTTAGGGTTGTTAGTTTTAGAGTGAGGGATAGGGGTATGGTTTGGTCTAGTACTTGGGTTAGGGTTTGGGATAGTCCTAGCATTAGTGTTAGGGTTAGGGTTCCGTTAGGGTTGTGGTAATCTGATGCTAGGTGTCGGGATTAGGGTTGTGCTTAAATGTGGGTTTGGTTTGAGGGTCAGAGTTAGGGTTAGGGTAGAGTTAGAATTAGGGTAAGAGTTAGGATTAGGTTTAGGATTAGGATAAAGATTAGGTTAGGATTAGTGTTGGCTTTAGGGTTGTGTCTGGGAGAAGGGTTAGTGTTAGGGATAGACTTAGGGTAAGAGTAAGTGTTAGGAATAGGCATAGGTTTTGGGAAAGTTTCAGAGTTTGGACTGGATTTATGATTAGGGTTAGGGACAAAGATTTTTTGAGATTTGTGATTAGATTTAGGGAGAAAAGTAGGCTGACTTGTGGTGTTAGCAGTAGGTTTAGGTTTAGGTTTAGGTTTAGGATTCCATTTGTATTTATTGATCGAGGTTGGGTTAGTTGGAGTGTAAAGGTCAGAGTAGGGTTAGGCCTTGGGATAGGGTTAAGGTTTGGAATAGGATTAGGATTCAAATGATGTTACGGGTTGGTGTTAGGGTTAGGGAAAGGTTAGGATCAGGGTTGAGGTCAGGGTTAGGTATAGGAAAAGGGTTAGTGTTAGGGCTAGGGCAATTGGAAGGGTTAGGCTTAGGCTTAGATATTAGGGTTAGGTTTAGGCGGAGGTTTGGTTGGAGTGTCAGGGTGAGAGAAGGGGTAGGCCTGGGGTTTGGTTTTGGGTTACATCATACAAATCATCCCATACATTAGCTGGGGTGGGAGGTGCAAGGAACAGCCAGCAAAGTGCTGAGTTCATTCCAATCAGAGGACCTGAAGATCGGGTAGCTACTATCAAACCGTTTGTGTTGCCAATTCCGATGATATTTATGGGGCCCTGATGTTATGGTTCAGTGGGGAGTCACTATCAAGTCCAAACCCAATCCAAACCCCAAACCTACTCCTATTCCTAAACCTTATCTTAACCCTAAACCAAACCCAAACCCAAGGCCCTCCCCTTCTCTCAGCCTAACACTCAAACTAACCTAAACCCGAAACTAACCCTACATTTATCCTAATCTTATCCATATTCTAAGGCCTAACCCTACTCTGACCAGAAAGCTCATGTTGTCTAAAATCTACCCCTTACCTAAAACCTAAATCGACAAAAAAACCTAACCCGAAACCTCAACCTAACTCTTCTCCTAACTAGAACACCAGCACTTCACCTTACCCTAACTGGAAACCTAGGACTAAATCCTTACCTTGTCCAGAACCCTATTCCTAACCCAAACCAGAATTCTAACCTCTACCCTAACCAAAACCCTTCCCCTAAACCTAAACCTAATGCTACCCTCAACCAAACCCTAGCCCTAAATCCTACCCTAAAACCAACACCACGTTTAAGCTCAAACCTCAAGCCTCAAAGAAAGCATCAGATTACCGCAGATCTCACCTAACACTAACCCCAATCCAATCCCTACTACTAACCCCAAACCCAATCCAAACACCAAAACTATTCCTATTCCTAAACCTAACACTAAGCCAGAACCAAACCCAAGGCCTACCCCTTCTCTCAGCCTGACACTCAAACTAACCTAGACCTGAACGCAACGCTAAATCAAATACTAAAACTCACCCTTAGCCAAGGCCCTTTTAGGACCCTTCCCTGGTCCTAAAACTAAAGAGAACCCTACCCCTTCCACTAAACCTTCATCTACATCCCTAACCCTTACCCTAAACCTAAATCTACACCAAAACCTAACCCTAACCCTAACATGTCTTCTAACTGTAAAACTAACGCTTCACCTAACCCGAACTGAAACCCCAGGACTAAACCTTACCTAACACCTAGCTATATTCCTAACCCTATCCTGAAACCTAACGTTAACCCTAACCCTAAAAACAACTTGGAACCAAACACTAACCCTAACCTAACCCTTATCAGAACCCTAAATCTAATCCTAACCGTTACCTCAATTGAACTCCAATTCTTCCTGAAATCTAAATGGGACCTTAAAACCAACCCCAGATTGAAGCCCAACCCTAAACCTAACACAAAGCATTAGATTACCACAGCCATCACCTAACTCTAACCCCAGCCTTAACGCTAATATTATCCCAAACACTATTCCAATTCCTAAACCCAACACAAACCCAAAAACACAAAGCCTACAATTCTCACAGCCTAACACTGAAAGGAAACCTAAATCTTACCCTAACTCTAAAACTAATCCAAAGCATGACCACAATTTAAACTCGAAATCTACCTTCAAACTAAAGCTGACCCTAACACCAACCTCAAGCCCAACCCTAAGCCTAACACAAAGCATTAGATTACCACAACGCTCACCTAACTTCTAACCCCCACCCTAACACTAATACTAAAGCAATCAGATTCCAAATACTAACCCAATTCCTATTCTGAAACCCAAAACTATTCCAAAAACAAACCCAAGGCCTAACCTTTCTCTCACCCTAACAATCAAAGAAAACCTATTCCTAAACCTAATCCTAAATCTAGTCCTAACCCTAACCCTCACCCTTAATCTAACCCCAACCCCCACCCAGAAGCTAACACTTAGCATTGTACAATACCTAAACGTACCCCTAATCCTTATCACTAAACCTAAAAGGAACCTGAAACATAGTGCTAAATCCGAACCCTAACCCTGAAGACTAATGCTAACAATGAACCAATTCCTATACCTTTTCCTTCCTCCAAATTGATTCCTAGCACTAACCCTAACCCTACATTAACCCAATCCTAACCCTAACCCTAACCCTAGCCCTAAACTACATTAACCCTAACCCTAACCCTAACCCTAACCCTAGCCCTAACCTAACTCTAACCCTAACCCTAACCCTAAACCTAATGCTAACCCTTACCCTACCCTAACCCTAACCCTACCATACCCTAACCCTAACCTACCCTAACACTAACCCTAACCCTAACCCTAAACCTAAACCTAAACCTAACCCTAACCCTAACCCTAATTCCTAACCCTTACCTTAACTGTATCACAATCCCTATCCTAATTCTTACCCTAACCCTAACCCTTACCTAACCCTAACCCTAACCCTAACCCTAACTCTAACCTTAACCCTAACCCTAACCCTAACCTAACCCTAACCCTAATCCTAACCCTAACCCTAACTCTAATTCCTAACCCTTACCTTAACTGTATCACAATCCCTATCCTAATTCTTACCCTAACCCTAACCCTTACCTAACCCTAACCCTAACCTAACCCTAACCCTAACCCTAACCCTAACCCTAACCCTAACCCTAACCCTAACCCTAACCTCAACCCTAACCCTAACTCTAACCTTAACCCTAAACCTAACAATAAATTTAACCCTAACCCTAACACTAACCCTACCCTAATTTTACCCTAACCCTAAGCATACCCTAACCCTAACCCTAACCCTAACCCTAACCCCAACCCTAACCTAACCCTAACCCTAACCCTAACCCTAACCCTAACCCTACCCTAACCCTAACCCTAACCCTAACCCTAACCCTACCCTAACCCTAACCCTAACCCTAACCCTAACAATAAATTTAACCTTAACCCTAACCCTAACCCTAACCCTACCCTAACCCTAACCCTAACCCTAACCCTTACCCTACCCTAACCCTAACCCTAACCCTAACCCTAACCCTAACCCTTACCCTAACCCTAGCCTAACCCAAACCCTAACCCTAACCCTACCCCTAACCCTACTTTACCCTAACCCTAATCCTAACACTAACTCTAACTTTATTCCTTACCCTAACACTAATCCTATCCCGAACCCTAACCCTAATCCTAGCCCTAACTCTAACTTTATTCGTAACCCTACCCCTAATCCAAACAATAACCCTTACCCTAATCAAACCCTATCCCTATTCCTAACCCTTACCCTAACCGTATCACAATCCCTATCCTAACTCTTACCATAACCCAAACCCTAACCTAACCCTAACCCTAACCCTAACCCTATCCCTAACCCTTACCCTAACCCTAACCCTACCCTAACCTTAACTCTACCCTAACCGTATCCCTACCCTAACCCTAACCCTAATCCTAGCCCTTACTCTAACTTTATTCCTAACCCTACCCCTGATCCAAACACTAACCCTAACCTTAATGTAACCCTAACCCTATTCCTAACCCTTACCCTAACTGTATCCCATTCCCTATCCTAACTCTTACCATAACCCTAACCCTGATGCTAATGCTAACCCTAACCCTGAATCTAACCCTTACCCTAACCCTATCCCTTACCCAGAAGCTAACACTTAGCGTTGTACAATACCTAACCGTACCCTAACCCTATCCCTAAACCTAAAAGGAACCCAAACTCTAACCCTAAATCTGTCCCTGAGCCTAACCTTCAACCTTACCCTAACCTTAACCCTAACCCTGTTCCATTCTCTAAACATATCTGTAAGCATTACCTTCATCCTAACTCGAACTCTACCCTAACCCTATCCCTTTGACCCCAACACAAAACCCAGATTGAGCCTGACCCTAACCTAGGTAGCATAAAGTGTATGTAGGGTGAATTTGAGTTTTAGGGTCAAAGTTAAATTGTTAGTTTTAGGGTTAGGGTGAAGGATTGCTTTAGTTCTAGTATTAGGGTGTTTGGGGGTAGGGTTAGGGTAAGGATTTTGGAGTGGATTAGGTTTAGGGTCAGGTTTGGGGGAGTTTTGGGGTTAGGGTTAGATTTAGGATTAGGGTTAGCAAAAAAGTTGTTTTAGTTTTAGTTTAGGTTAGTGCTAGGATTAGGTTGAGTGTTCTTGTGAAGTTTAGGTTTAGGGTTAGGTTTAGGTTTAGATTGAGGTTTAGGGTAAGGAGTAGGGTTCATTTGACTTTTAGGGTCAGAGTAGAGTTAAGTCGTGTTAGGGTTAAGGTTAAGAACAGGATTCAGATTCCAATTAGGTTTTGGGTTCCTACTAGGGATAGGCCTCAAATTAGTGTTAAGGTTAGGGTTAGGGTTAGGTATAGGGAAAGGGTTAGTGTTAAGGCCAGGGCAAGTGTATGGTTTAGGGTAAAGATTGGATTTAGGGTTAGGTTTAGATGTAGGTTTGGTTTGATCGTTAGGGTGTGAGAAGGCACCGGCCTTGGATTTCATTTGGAGATTGGGTAAGGTTTAGGAATAGGAATAACATTGGTGTTTAAAAGATGATTAGTGTTAGTATTAGGGATAGGGTTACGGTTAGAGTTTAGTTAGGGTTGTTAGTTTTAGAGTGAGGGATAGGGGTATGGTTTGGTCTAGTACTTGGGTTAGGGTTTGGGATAGTCCTAGCATTAGTGTTAGGGTTAGGGTTCCGTTAGGGTTGTGGTAATCTGATGCTAGGTGTCGGGATTAGGGTTGTGCTTAAATGTGGGTTTGGTTTGAGGGTCAGAGTTAGGGTTAGGGTAGAGTTAGAATTAGGGTAAGAGTTAGGATTAGGTTTAGGATTAGGATAAAGATTAGGTTAGGATTAGTGTTGGCTTTAGGGTTGTGTCTGGGAGAAGGGTTAGTGTTAGGGATAGACTTAGGGTAAGAGTAAGTGTTAGGAATAGGCATAGGTTTTGGGAAAGTTTCAGAGTTTGGACTGGATTTATGATTAGGGTTAGGGACAAAGATTTTTTGAGATTTGTGATTAGATTTAGGGAGAAAAGTAGGCTGACTTGTGGTGTTAGCAGTAGGTTTAGGTTTAGGTTTAGGTTTAGGATTCCATTTGTATTTATTGATCGAGGTTGGGTTAGTTGGAGTGTAAAGGTCAGAGTAGGGTTAGGCCTTGGGATAGGGTTAAGGTTTGGAATAGGATTAGGATTCAAATGATGTTACGGGTTGGTGTTAGGGTTAGGGAAAGGTTAGGATCAGGGTTGAGGTCAGGGTTAGGTATAGGAAAAGGGTTAGTGTTAGGGCTAGGGCAATTGGAAGGGTTAGGCTTAGGCTTAGATATTAGGGTTAGGTTTAGGCGGAGGTTTGGTTGGAGTGTCAGGGTGAGAGAAGGGGTAGGCCTGGGGTTTGGTTTTGGGTTACATCATACAAATCATCCCATACATTAGCTGGGGTGGGAGGTGCAAGGAACAGCCAGCAAAGTGCTGAGTTCATTCCAATCAGAGGACCTGAAGATCGGGTAGCTACTATCAAACCGTTTGTGTTGCCAATTCCGATGATATTTATGGGGCCCTGATGTTATGGTTCAGTGGGGAGTCACTATCAAGTCCAAACCCAATCCAAACCCCAAACCTACTCCTATTCCTAAACCTTATCTTAACCCTAAACCAAACCCAAACCCAAGGCCCTCCCCTTCTCTCAGCCTAACACTCAAACTAACCTAAACCCGAAACTAACCCTACATTTATCCTAATCTTATCCATATTCTAAGGCCTAACCCTACTCTGACCAGAAAGCTCATGTTGTCTAAAATCTACCCCTTACCTAAAACCTAAATCGACAAAAAAACCTAACCCGAAACCTCAACCTAACTCTTCTCCTAACTAGAACACCAGCACTTCACCTTACCCTAACTGGAAACCTAGGACTAAATCCTTACCTTGTCCAGAACCCTATTCCTAACCCAAACCAGAATTCTAACCTCTACCCTAACCAAAACCCTTCCCCTAAACCTAAACCTAATGCTACCCTCAACCAAACCCTAGCCCTAAATCCTACCCTAAAACCAACACCACGTTTAAGCTCAAACCTCAAGCCTCAAAGAAAGCATCAGATTACCGCAGATCTCACCTAACACTAACCCCAATCCAATCCCTACTACTAACCCCAAACCCAATCCAAACACCAAAACTATTCCTATTCCTAAACCTAACACTAAGCCAGAACCAAACCCAAGGCCTACCCCTTCTCTCAGCCTGACACTCAAACTAACCTAGACCTGAACGCAACGCTAAATCAAATACTAAAACTCACCCTTAGCCAAGGCCCTTTTAGGACCCTTCCCTGGTCCTAAAACTAAAGAGAACCCTACCCCTTCCACTAAACCTTCATCTACATCCCTAACCCTTACCCTAAACCTAAATCTACACCAAAACCTAACCCTAACCCTAACATGTCTTCTAACTGTAAAACTAACGCTTCACCTAACCCGAACTGAAACCCCAGGACTAAACCTTACCTAACACCTAGCTATATTCCTAACCCTATCCTGAAACCTAACGTTAACCCTAACCCTAAAAACAACTTGGAACCAAACACTAACCCTAACCTAACCCTTATCAGAACCCTAAATCTAATCCTAACCGTTACCTCAATTGAACTCCAATTCTTCCTGAAATCTAAATGGGACCTTAAAACCAACCCCAGATTGAAGCCCAACCCTAAACCTAACACAAAGCATTAGATTACCACAGCCATCACCTAACTCTAACCCCAGCCTTAACGCTAATATTATCCCAAACACTATTCCAATTCCTAAACCCAACACAAACCCAAAAACACAAAGCCTACAATTCTCACAGCCTAACACTGAAAGGAAACCTAAATCTTACCCTAACTCTAAAACTAATCCAAAGCATGACCACAATTTAAACTCGAAATCTACCTTCAAACTAAAGCTGACCCTAACACCAACCTCAAGCCCAACCCTAAGCCTAACACAAAGCATTAGATTACCACAACGCTCACCTAACTTCTAACCCCCACCCTAACACTAATACTAAAGCAATCAGATTCCAAATACTAACCCAATTCCTATTCTGAAACCCAAAACTATTCCAAAAACAAACCCAAGGCCTAACCTTTCTCTCACCCTAACAATCAAAGAAAACCTATTCCTAAACCTAATCCTAAATCTAGTCCTAACCCTAACCCTCACCCTTAATCTAACCCCAACCCCCACCCAGAAGCTAACACTTAGCATTGTACAATACCTAAACGTACCCCTAATCCTTATCACTAAACCTAAAAGGAACCTGAAACATAGTGCTAAATCCGAACCCTAACCCTGAAGACTAATGCTAACAATGAACCAATTCCTATACCTTTTCCTTCCTCCAAATTGATTCCTAGCACTAACCCTAACCCTACATTAACCCAATCCTAACCCTAACCCTAACCCTAGCCCTAAACTACATTAACCCTAACCCTAACCCTAACCCTAACCCTAGCCCTAACCTAACTCTAACCCTAACCCTAACCCTAAACCTAATGCTAACCCTTACCCTACCCTAACCCTAACCCTACCATACCCTAACCCTAACCTACCCTAACACTAACCCTAACCCTAACCCTAAACCTAAACCTAAACCTAACCCTAACCCTAACCCTAATTCCTAACCCTTACCTTAACTGTATCACAATCCCTATCCTAATTCTTACCCTAACCCTAACCCTTACCTAACCCTAACCCTAACCCTAACCCTAACTCTAACCTTAACCCTAACCCTAACCCTAACCTAACCCTAACCCTAATCCTAACCCTAACCCTAACTCTAATTCCTAACCCTTACCTTAACTGTATCACAATCCCTATCCTAATTCTTACCCTAACCCTAACCCTTACCTAACCCTAACCCTAACCTAACCCTAACCCTAACCCTAACCCTAACCCTAACCCTAACCCTAACCCTAACCCTAACCCTAACCCTAACCCTAACCTCAACCCTAACCCTAACTCTAACCTTAACCCTAAACCTAACAATAAATTTAACCCTAACCCTAACACTAACCCTACCCTAATTTTACCCTAACCCTAAGCATACCCTAACCCTAACCCTAACCCTAACCCTAACCCCAACCCTAACCTAACCCTAACCCTAACCCTAACCCTAACCCTAACCCTACCCTAACCCTAACCCTAACCCTAACCCTAACCCTACCCTAACCCTAACCCTAACCCTAACCCTAACAATAAATTTAACCTTAACCCTAACCCTAACCCTAACCCTACCCTAACCCTAACCCTAACCCTAACCCTAACCCTTACCCTACCCTAACCCTAACCCTAACCCTAACCCTAACCCTAACCCTTACCCTAACCCTAGCCTAACCCAAACCCTAACCCTAACCCTACCCCTAACCCTACTTTACCCTAACCCTAATCCTAACACTAACTCTAACTTTATTCCTTACCCTAACACTAATCCTATCCCGAACCCTAACCCTAATCCTAGCCCTAACTCTAACTTTATTCGTAACCCTACCCCTAATCCAAACAATAACCCTTACCCTAATCAAACCCTATCCCTATTCCTAACCCTTACCCTAACCGTATCACAATCCCTATCCTAACTCTTACCATAACCCAAACCCTAACCTAACCCTAACCCTAACCCTAACCCTATCCCTAACCCTTACCCTAACCCTAACCCTACCCTAACCTTAACTCTACCCTAACCGTATCCCTACCCTAACCCTAACCCTAATCCTAGCCCTTACTCTAACTTTATTCCTAACCCTACCCCTGATCCAAACACTAACCCTAACCTTAATGTAACCCTAACCCTATTCCTAACCCTTACCCTAACTGTATCCCATTCCCTATCCTAACTCTTACCATAACCCTAACCCTGATGCTAATGCTAACCCTAACCCTGAATCTAACCCTTACCCTAACCCTATCCCTTACCCAGAAGCTAACACTTAGCGTTGTACAATACCTAACCGTACCCTAACCCTATCCCTAAACCTAAAAGGAACCCAAACTCTAACCCTAAATCTGTCCCTGAGCCTAACCTTCAACCTTACCCTAACCTTAACCCTAACCCTGTTCCATTCTCTAAACATATCTGTAAGCATTACCTTCATCCTAACTCGAACTCTACCCTAACCCTATCCCTTTGACCCCAACACAAAACCCAGATTGAGCCTGACCCTAACCTAGGTAGCATAAAGTGTATGTAGGGTGAATTTGAGTTTTAGGGTCAAAGTTAAATTGTTAGTTTTAGGGTTAGGGTGAAGGATTGCTTTAGTTCTAGTATTAGGGTGTTTGGGGGTAGGGTTAGGGTAAGGATTTTGGAGTGGATTAGGTTTAGGGTCAGGTTTGGGGGAGTTTTGGGGTTAGGGTTAGATTTAGGATTAGGGTTAGCAAAAAAGTTGTTTTAGTTTTAGTTTAGGTTAGTGCTAGGATTAGGTTGAGTGTTCTTGTGAAGTTTAGGTTTAGGGTTAGGTTTAGGTTTAGATTGAGGTTTAGGGTAAGGAGTAGGGTTCATTTGACTTTTAGGGTCAGAGTAGAGTTAAGTCGTGTTAGGGTTAAGGTTAAGAACAGGATTCAGATTCCAATTAGGTTTTGGGTTCCTACTAGGGATAGGCCTCAAATTAGTGTTAAGGTTAGGGTTAGGGTTAGGTATAGGGAAAGGGTTAGTGTTAAGGCCAGGGCAAGTGTATGGTTTAGGGTAAAGATTGGATTTAGGGTTAGGTTTAGATGTAGGTTTGGTTTGATCGTTAGGGTGTGAGAAGGCACCGGCCTTGGATTTCATTTGGAGATTGGGTAAGGTTTAGGAATAGGAATAACATTGGTGTTTAAAAGATGATTAGTGTTAGTATTAGGGAGAGGGTTACGGTTAGAGTTTAGTTAGGGTTGTTAGTTTTAGAGTGAGGGATAGGGGTATGGTTTGGTCTAGTACTTGGGTTAGGGTTTGGGATAGTCCTAGCATTAGTGTTAGGGTTAGGGTTCCGTTAGGGTTGTGGTAATCTGATGCTAGGTGTCGGGATTAGGGTTGTGCTTAAATGTGGGTTTGGTTTGAGGGTCAGAGTTAGGGTTAGGGTAGAGTTAGAATTAGGGTAAGAGTTAGGATTAGGTTTAGGATTAGGATAAAGATTAGGTTAGGATTAGTGTTGGCTTTAGGGTTGTGTCTGGGAGAAGGGTTAGTGTTAGGGATAGACTTAGGGTAAGAGTAAGTGTTAGGAATAGGCATAGGTTTTGGGAAAGTTTCAGAGTTTGGACTGGATTTATGATTAGGGTTAGGGACAAAGATTTTTTGAGATTTGTGATTAGATTTAGGGAGAAAAGTAGGCTGACTTGTGGTGTTAGCAGTAGGTTTAGGTTTAGGTTTAGGTTTAGGATTCCATTTGTATTTATTGATCGAGGTTGGGTTAGTTGGAGTGTAAAGGTCAGAGTAGGGTTAGGCCTTGGGATAGGGTTAAGGTTTGGAATAGGATTAGGATTCAAATGATGTTACGGGTTGGTGTTAGGGTTAGGGAAAGGTTAGGATCAGGGTTGAGGTCAGGGTTAGGTATAGGAAAAGGGTTAGTGTTAGGGCTAGGGCAATTGGAAGGGTTAGGCTTAGGCTTAGATATTAGGGTTAGGTTTAGGCGGAGGTTTGGTTGGAGTGTCAGGGTGAGAGAAGGGGTAGGCCTGGGGTTTGGTTTTGGGTTACATCATACAAATCATCCCATACATTAGCTGGGGTGGGAGGTGCAAGGAACAGCCAGCAAAGTGCTGAGTTCATTCCAATCAGAGGACCTGAAGATCGGGTAGCTACTATCAAACCGTTTGTGTTGCCAATTCCGATGATATTTATGGGGCCCTGATGTTATGGTTCAGTGGGGAGTCACTATCAAGTCCAAACCCAATCCAAACCCCAAACCTACTCCTATTCCTAAACCTTATCTTAACCCTAAACCAAACCCAAACCCAAGGCCCTCCCCTTCTCTCAGCCTAACACTCAAACTAACCTAAACCCGAAACTAACCCTACATTTATCCTAATCTTATCCATATTCTAAGGCCTAACCCTACTCTGACCAGAAAGCTCATGTTGTCTAAAATCTACCCCTTACCTAAAACCTAAATCGACAAAAAAACCTAACCCGAAACCTCAACCTAACTCTTCTCCTAACTAGAACACCAGCACTTCACCTTACCCTAACTGGAAACCTAGGACTAAATCCTTACCTTGTCCAGAACCCTATTCCTAACCCAAACCAGAATTCTAACCTCTACCCTAACCAAAACCCTTCCCCTAAACCTAAACCTAATGCTACCCTCAACCAAACCCTAGCCCTAAATCCTACCCTAAAACCAACACCACGTTTAAGCTCAAACCTCAAGCCTCAAAGAAAGCATCAGATTACCGCAGATCTCACCTAACACTAACCCCAATCCAATCCCTACTACTAACCCCAAACCCAATCCAAACACCAAAACTATTCCTATTCCTAAACCTAACACTAAGCCAGAACCAAACCCAAGGCCTACCCCTTCTCTCAGCCTGACACTCAAACTAACCTAGACCTGAACGCAACGCTAAATCAAATACTAAAACTCACCCTTAGCCAAGGCCCTTTTAGGACCCTTCCCTGGTCCTAAAACTAAAGAGAACCCTACCCCTTCCACTAAACCTTCATCTACATCCCTAACCCTTACCCTAAACCTAAATCTACACCAAAACCTAACCCTAACCCTAACATGTCTTCTAACTGTAAAACTAACGCTTCACCTAACCCGAACTGAAACCCCAGGACTAAACCTTACCTAACACCTAGCTATATTCCTAACCCTATCCTGAAACCTAACGTTAACCCTAACCCTAAAAACAACTTGGAACCAAACACTAACCCTAACCTAACCCTTATCAGAACCCTAAATCTAATCCTAACCGTTACCTCAATTGAACTCCAATTCTTCCTGAAATCTAAATGGGACCTTAAAACCAACCCCAGATTGAAGCCCAACCCTAAACCTAACACAAAGCATTAGATTACCACAGCCATCACCTAACTCTAACCCCAGCCTTAACGCTAATATTATCCCAAACACTATTCCAATTCCTAAACCCAACACAAACCCAAAAACACAAAGCCTACAATTCTCACAGCCTAACACTGAAAGGAAACCTAAATCTTACCCTAACTCTAAAACTAATCCAAAGCATGACCACAATTTAAACTCGAAATCTACCTTCAAACTAAAGCTGACCCTAACACCAACCTCAAGCCCAACCCTAAGCCTAACACAAAGCATTAGATTACCACAACGCTCACCTAACTTCTAACCCCCACCCTAACACTAATACTAAAGCAATCAGATTCCAAATACTAACCCAATTCCTATTCTGAAACCCAAAACTATTCCAAAAACAAACCCAAGGCCTAACCTTTCTCTCACCCTAACAATCAAAGAAAACCTATTCCTAAACCTAATCCTAAATCTAGTCCTAACCCTAACCCTCACCCTTAATCTAACCCCAACCCCCACCCAGAAGCTAACACTTAGCATTGTACAATACCTAAACGTACCCCTAATCCTTATCACTAAACCTAAAAGGAACCTGAAACATAGTGCTAAATCTGAACCCTAACCCTGAAGACTAACGCTAACAATGAACCAATTCCTATACCTTTTCCTTCCTCCAAATTGATTCCTAGCACTAACCCTAACCCTACATTAACCCTATCCTAACCCTAACCCTAACCCTAGCCCTAAACTACATTAACCCTAACCCTAACCCTAACCCTAACCCTAGCCCTAACCTAACTCTAACCCTAACCCTAACCCTAAACCTAATGCTAACCCTTACCCTACCCTAACCCTAACCCTACCATACCCTAACCCTAACCTACCCTAACACTAACCCTAACCCTAACCCTAAACCTAAACCTAAACCTAACCCTAACCCTAACCCTAATTCCTAACCCTTACCTTAACTGTATCACAATCCCTATCCTAATTCTTACCCTAACCCTAACCCTTACCTAACCCTAACCCTAACCCTAACCCTAACTCTAACCTTAACCCTAACCCTAACCCTAACCTAACCCTAACCCTAATCCTAACCCTAACCCTAACTCTAATTCCTAACCCTTACCTTAACTGTATCACAATCCCTATCCTAATTCTTACCCTAACCCTAACCCTTACCTAACCCTAACCCTAACCTAACCCTAACCCTAACCCTAACCCTAACCCTAACCCTAACCCTAACCCTAACCCTAACCCTAACCTCAACCCTAACCCTAACTCTAACCTTAACCCTAAACCTAACAATAAATTTAACCCTAACCCTAACACTAACCCTACCCTAATTTTACCCTAACCCTAAGCATACCCTAACCCTAACCCTAACCCTAACCCTAACCCCAACCCTAACCTAACCCTAACCCTAACCCTAACCCTAACCCTAACCCTACCCTAACCCTAACCCTAACCCTAACCCTAACCCTACCCTAACCCTAACCCTAACCCTAACCCTAACAATAAATTTAACCTTAACCCTAACCCTAACCCTAACCCTACCCTAACCCTAACCCTAACCCTAACCCTTACCCTACCCTAACCCTAACCCTAACCCTAACCCTAACCCTAACCCTTACCCTAACCCTAGCCTAACCCAAACCCTAACCCTAACCCTACCCCTAACCCTACTTTACCCTAACCCTAATCCTAACACTAACTCTAACTTTATTCCTTACCCTAACACTAATCCTATCCCGAACCCTAACCCTAATCCTAGCCCTAACTCTAACTTTATTCGTAACCCTACCCCTAATCCAAACAATAACCCTTACCCTAATCAAACCCTATCCCTATTCCTAACCCTTACCCTAACCGTATCACAATCCCTATCCTAACTCTTACCATAACCCAAACCCTAACCTAACCCTAACCCTAACCCTAACCCTATCCCTAACCCTTACCCTAACCCTAACCCTACCCTAACCTTAACTCTACCCTAACCGTATCCCTACCCTAACCCTAACCCTAATCCTAGCCCTTACTCTAACTTTATTCCTAACCCTACCCCTGATCCAAACACTAACCCTAACCTTAATGTAACCCTAACCCTATTCCTAACCCTTACCCTAACTGTATCCCATTCCCTATCCTAACTCTTACCATAACCCTAACCCTGATGCTAATGCTAACCCTAACCCTGAATCTAACCCTTACCCTAACCCTATCCCTTACCCAGAAGCTAACACTTAGCGTTGTACAATACCTAACCGTACCCTAACCCTATCCCTAAACCTAAAAGGAACCCAAACTCTAACCCTAAATCTGTCCCTGAGCCTAACCTTCAACCTTACCCTAACCTTAACCCTAACCCTGTTCCATTCTCTAAACATATCTGTAAGCATTACCTTCATCCTAACTCGAACTCTACCCTAACCCTATCCCTTTGACCCCAACACAAAACCCAGATTGAGCCTGACCCTAACCTAGGTAGCATAAAGTGTATGTAGGGTGAATTTGAGTTTTAGGGTCAAAGTTAAATTGTTAGTTTTAGGGTTAGGGTGAAGGATTGCTTTAGTTCTAGTATTAGGGTGTTTGGGGGTAGGGTTAGGGTAAGGATTTTGGAGTGGATTAGGTTTAGGGTCAGGTTTGGGGGAGTTTTGGGGTTAGGGTTAGATTTAGGATTAGGGTTAGCAAAAAAGTTGTTTTAGTTTTAGTTTAGGTTAGTGCTAGGATTAGGTTGAGTGTTCTTGTGAAGTTTAGGTTTAGGGTTAGGTTTAGGTTTAGATTGAGGTTTAGGGTAAGGAGTAGGGTTCATTTGACTTTTAGGGTCAGAGTAGAGTTAAGTCGTGTTAGGGTTAAGGTTAAGAACAGGATTCAGATTCCAATTAGGTTTTGGGTTCCTACTAGGGATAGGCCTCAAATTAGTGTTAAGGTTAGGGTTAGGGTTAGGTATAGGGAAAGGGTTAGTGTTAAGGCCAGGGCAAGTGTATGGTTTAGGGTAAAGATTGGATTTAGGGTTAGGTTTAGATGTAGGTTTGGTTTGATCGTTAGGGTGTGAGAAGGCACCGGCCTTGGATTTCATTTGGAGATTGGGTAAGGTTTAGGAATAGGAATAACATTGGTGTTTAAAAGATGATTAGTGTTAGTATTAGGGATAGGGTTACGGTTAGAGTTTAGTTAGGGTTGTTAGTTTTAGAGTGAGGGATAGGGGTATGGTTTGGTCTAGTACTTGGGTTAGGGTTTGGGATAGTCCTAGCATTAGTGTTAGGGTTAGGGTTCCGTTAGGGTTGTGGTAATCTGATGCTAGGTGTCGGGATTAGGGTTGTGCTTAAATGTGGGTTTGGTTTGAGGGTCAGAGTTAGGGTTAGGGTAGAGTTAGAATTAGGGTAAGAGTTAGGATTAGGTTTAGGATTAGGATAAAGATTAGGTTAGGATTAGTGTTGGCTTTAGGGTTGTGTCTGGGAGAAGGGTTAGTGTTAGGGATAGACTTAGGGTAAGAGTAAGTGTTAGGAATAGGCATAGGTTTTGGGAAAGTTTCAGAGTTTGGACTGGATTTATGATTAGGGTTAGGGACAAAGATTTTTTGAGATTTGTGATTAGATTTAGGGAGAAAAGTAGGCTGACTTGTGGTGTTAGCAGTAGGTTTAGGTTTAGGTTTAGGTTTAGGATTCCATTTGTATTTATTGATCGAGGTTGGGTTAGTTGGAGTGTAAAGGTCAGAGTAGGGTTAGGCCTTGGGATAGGGTTAAGGTTTGGAATAGGATTAGGATTCAAATGATGTTACGGGTTGGTGTTAGGGTTAGGGAAAGGTTAGGATCAGGGTTGAGGTCAGGGTTAGGTATAGGAAAAGGGTTAGTGTTAGGGCTAGGGCAATTGGAAGGGTTAGGCTTAGGCTTAGATATTAGGGTTAGGTTTAGGCGGAGGTTTGGTTGGAGTGTCAGGGTGAGAGAAGGGGTAGGCCTGGGGTTTGGTTTTGGGTTACATCATACAAATCATCCCATACATTAGCTGGGGTGGGAGGTGCAAGGAACAGCCAGCAAAGTGCTGAGTTCATTCCAATCAGAGGACCTGAAGATCGGGTAGCTACTATCAAACCGTTTGTGTTGCCAATTCCGATGATATTTATGGGGCCCTGATGTTATGGTTCAGTGGGGAGTCACTATCAAGTCCAAACCCAATCCAAACCCCAAACCTACTCCTATTCCTAAACCTTATCTTAACCCTAAACCAAACCCAAACCCAAGGCCCTCCCCTTCTCTCAGCCTAACACTCAAACTAACCTAAACCCGAAACTAACCCTACATTTATCCTAATCTTATCCATATTCTAAGGCCTAACCCTACTCTGACCAGAAAGCTCATGTTGTCTAAAATCTACCCCTTACCTAAAACCTAAATCGACAAAAAAACCTAACCCGAAACCTCAACCTAACTCTTCTCCTAACTAGAACACCAGCACTTCACCTTACCCTAACTGGAAACCTAGGACTAAATCCTTACCTTGTCCAGAACCCTATTCCTAACCCAAACCAGAATTCTAACCTCTACCCTAACCAAAACCCTTCCCCTAAACCTAAACCTAATGCTACCCTCAACCAAACCCTAGCCCTAAATCCTACCCTAAAACCAACACCACGTTTAAGCTCAAACCTCAAGCCTCAAAGAAAGCATCAGATTACCGCAGATCTCACCTAACACTAACCCCAATCCAATCCCTACTACTAACCCCAAACCCAATCCAAACACCAAAACTATTCCTATTCCTAAACCTAACACTAAGCCAGAACCAAACCCAAGGCCTACCCCTTCTCTCAGCCTGACACTCAAACTAACCTAGACCTGAACGCAACGCTAAATCAAATACTAAAACTCACCCTTAGCCAAGGCCCTTTTAGGACCCTTCCCTGGTCCTAAAACTAAAGAGAACCCTACCCCTTCCACTAAACCTTCATCTACATCCCTAACCCTTACCCTAAACCTAAATCTACACCAAAACCTAACCCTAACCCTAACATGTCTTCTAACTGTAAAACTAACGCTTCACCTAACCCGAACTGAAACCCCAGGACTAAACCTTACCTAACACCTAGCTATATTCCTAACCCTATCCTGAAACCTAACGTTAACCCTAACCCTAAAAACAACTTGGAACCAAACCCTAACCCTAACCTAACCCTTATCAGAACCCTAAATCTAATCCTAACCGTTACCTCAATTGAACTCCAATTCTTCCTGAAATCTAAATGGGACCTTCAAACCAACCCCAGATTGAAGCCCAACCCTAAACCTAACACAAAGCATTAGATTACCACAGCCATCACCTAACTCTAACCCCAGCCTTAACGCTAATATTATCCCAAACACTATTCCAATTCCTAAACCCAACACAAACCCAAAAACACAAAGCCTACAATTCTCACAGCCTAACACTGAAAGGAAACCTAAATCTTACCCTAACTCTAAAACTAATCCAAAGCATGACCACAATTTAAACTCGAAATCTACCTTCAAACTAAAGCTGACCCTAACACCAACCTCAAGCCCAACCCTAAGCCTAACACAAAGCATTAGATTACCACAACGCTCACCTAACTTCTAACCCCCACCCTAACACTAATACTAAAGCAATCAGATTCCAAATACTAACCCAATTCCTATTCTGAAACCCAAAACTATTCCAAAAACAAACCCAAGGCCTAACCTTTCTCTCACCCTAACAATCAAAGAAAACCTATTCCTAAACCTAATCCTAAATCTAGTCCTAACCCTAACCCTCACCCTTAATCTAACCCCAACCCCCACCCAGAAGCTAACACTTAGCATTGTACAATACCTAAACGTACCCCTAATCCTTATCACTAAACCTAAAAGGAACCTGAAACATAGTGCTAAATCCGAACCCTAACCCTGAAGACTAACGCTAACAATGAACCAATTCCTATACCTTTTCCTTCCTCCAAATTGATTCCTAGCACTAACCCTAACCCTACATTAACCCAATCCTAACCCTAACCCTAACCCTAGCCCTAAACTACATTAACCCTAACCCTAACCCTAACCCTAACCCTAGCCCTAACCTAACTCTAACCCTAACCCTAACCCTAAACCTAATGCTAACCCTTACCCTACCCTAACCCTAACCCTACCATACCCTAACCCTAACCTACCCTAACACTAACCCTAACCCTAACCCTAAACCTAAACCTAAACCTAACCCTAACCCTAACCCTAATTCCTAACCCTTACCTTAACTGTATCACAATCCCTATCCTAATTCTTACCCTAACCCTAACCCTTACCTAACCCTAACCCTAACCCTAACCCTAACTCTAACCTTAACCCTAACCCTAACCCTAACCTAACCCTAACCCTAATCCTAACCCTAACCCTAACTCTAATTCCTAACCCTTACCTTAACTGTATCACAATCCCTATCCTAATTCTTACCCTAACCCTAACCCTTACCTAACCCTAACCCTAACCTAACCCTAACCCTAACCCTAACCCTAACCCTAACCCTAACCCTAACCCTAACCCTAACCTCAACCCTAACCCTAACTCTAACCTTAACCCTAAACCTAACAATAAATTTAACCCTAACCCTAACACTAACCCTACCCTAATTTTACCCTAACCCTAAGCATACCCTAACCCTAACCCTAACCCTAACCCTAACCCCAACCCTAACCTAACCCTAACCCTAACCCTAACCCTAACCCTAACCCTACCCTAACCCTAACCCTAACCCTAACCCTAACCCTACCCTAACCCTAACCCTAACCCTAACCCTAACAATAAATTTAACCTTAACCCTAACCCTAACCCTAACCCTACCCTAACCCTAACCCTAACCCTAACCCTTACCCTACCCTAACCCTAACCCTAACCCTAACCCTAACCCTAACCCTTACCCTAACCCTAGCCTAACCCAAACCCTAACCCTAACCCTACCCCTAACCCTACTTTACCCTAACCCTAATCCTAACACTAACTCTAACTTTATTCCTTACCCTAACACTAATCCTATCCCGAACCCTAACCCTAATCCTAGCCCTAACTCTAACTTTATTCGTAACCCTACCCCTAATCCAAACAATAACCCTTACCCTAATCAAACCCTATCCCTATTCCTAACCCTTACCCTAACCGTATCACAATCCCTATCCTAACTCTTACCATAACCCAAACCCTAACCTAACCCTAACCCTAACCCTAACCCTATCCCTAACCCTTACCCTAACCCTAACCCTACCCTAACCTTAACTCTACCCTAACCGTATCCCTACCCTAACCCTAACCCTAATCCTAGCCCTTACTCTAACTTTATTCCTAACCCTACCCCTGATCCAAACACTAACCCTAACCTTAATGTAACCCTAACCCTATTCCTAACCCTTACCCTAACTGTATCCCATTCCCTATCCTAACTCTTACCATAACCCTAACCCTGATGCTAATGCTAACCCTAACCCTGAATCTAACCCTTACCCTAACCCTATCCCTTACCCAGAAGCTAACACTTAGCGTTGTACAATACCTAACCGTACCCTAACCCTATCCCTAAACCTAAAAGGAACCCAAACTCTAACCCTAAATCTGTCCCTGAGCCTAACCTTCAACCTTACCCTAACCTTAACCCTAACCCTGTTCCATTCTCTAAACATATCTGTAAGCATTACCTTCATCCTAACTCGAACTCTACCCTAACCCTATCCCTTTGACCCCAACACAAAACCCAGATTGAGCCTGACCCTAACCTAGGTAGCATAAAGTGTATGTAGGGTGAATTTGAGTTTTAGGGTCAAAGTTAAATTGTTAGTTTTAGGGTTAGGGTGAAGGATTGCTTTAGTTCTAGTATTAGGGTGTTTGGGGGTAGGGTTAGGGTAAGGATTTTGGAGTGGATTAGGTTTAGGGTCAGGTTTGGGGGAGTTTTGGGGTTAGGGTTAGATTTAGGATTAGGGTTAGCAAAAAAGTTGTTTTAGTTTTAGTTTAGGTTAGTGCTAGGATTAGGTTGAGTGTTCTTGTGAAGTTTAGGTTTAGGGTTAGGTTTAGGTTTAGATTGAGGTTTAGGGTAAGGAGTAGGGTTCATTTGACTTTTAGGGTCAGAGTAGAGTTAAGTCGTGTTAGGGTTAAGGTTAAGAACAGGATTCAGATTCCAATTAGGTTTTGGGTTCCTACTAGGGATAGGCCTCAAATTAGTGTTAAGGTTAGGGTTAGGGTTAGGTATAGGGAAAGGGTTAGTGTTAAGGCCAGGGCAAGTGTATGGTTTAGGGTAAAGATTGGATTTAGGGTTAGGTTTAGATGTAGGTTTGGTTTGATCGTTAGGGTGTGAGAAGGCACCGGCCTTGGATTTCATTTGGAGATTGGGTAAGGTTTAGGAATAGGAATAACATTGGTGTTTAAAAGATGATTAGTGTTAGTATTAGGGATAGGGTTACGGTTAGAGTTTAGTTAGGGTTGTTAGTTTTAGAGTGAGGGATAGGGGTATGGTTTGGTCTAGTACTTGGGTTAGGGTTTGGGATAGTCCTAGCATTAGTGTTAGGGTTAGGGTTCCGTTAGGGTTGTGGTAATCTGATGCTAGGTGTCGGGATTAGGGTTGTGCTTAAATGTGGGTTTGGTTTGAGGGTCAGAGTTAGGGTTAGGGTAGAGTTAGAATTAGGGTAAGAGTTAGGATTAGGTTTAGGATTAGGATAAAGATTAGGTTAGGATTAGTGTTGGCTTTAGGGTTGTGTCTGGGAGAAGGGTTAGTGTTAGGGATAGACTTAGGGTAAGAGTAAGTGTTAGGAATAGGCATAGGTTTTGGGAAAGTTTCAGAGTTTGGACTGGATTTATGATTAGGGTTAGGGACAAAGATTTTTTGAGATTTGTGATTAGATTTAGGGAGAAAAGTAGGCTGACTTGTGGTGTTAGCAGTAGGTTTAGGTTTAGGTTTAGGTTTAGGATTCCATTTGTATTTATTGATCGAGGTTGGGTTAGTTGGAGTGTAAAGGTCAGAGTAGGGTTAGGCCTTGGGATAGGGTTAAGGTTTGGAATAGGATTAGGATTCAAATGATGTTACGGGTTGGTGTTAGGGTTAGGGAAAGGTTAGGATCAGGGTTGAGGTCAGGGTTAGGTATAGGAAAAGGGTTAGTGTTAGGGCTAGGGCAATTGGAAGGGTTAGGCTTAGGCTTAGATATTAGGGTTAGGTTTAGGCGGAGGTTTGGTTGGAGTGTCAGGGTGAGAGAAGGGGTAGGCCTGGGGTTTGGTTTTGGGTTACATCATACAAATCATCCCATACATTAGCTGGGGTGGGAGGTGCAAGGAACAGCCAGCAAAGTGCTGAGTTCATTCCAATCAGAGGACCTGAAGATCGGGTAGCTACTATCAAACCGTTTGTGTTGCCAATTCCGATGATATTTATGGGGCCCTGATGTTATGGTTCAGTGGGGAGTCACTATCAAGTCCAAACCCAATCCAAACCCCAAACCTACTCCTATTCCTAAACCTTATCTTAACCCTAAACCAAACCCAAACCCAAGGCCCTCCCCTTCTCTCAGCCTAACACTCAAACTAACCTAAACCCGAAACTAACCCTACATTTATCCTAATCTTATCCATATTCTAAGGCCTAACCCTACTCTGACCAGAAAGCTCATGTTGTCTAAAATCTACCCCTTACCTAAAACCTAAATCGACAAAAAAACCTAACCCGAAACCTCAACCTAACTCTTCTCCTAACTAGAACACCAGCACTTCACCTTACCCTAACTGGAAACCTAGGACTAAATCCTTACCTTGTCCAGAACCCTATTCCTAACCCAAACCAGAATTCTAACCTCTACCCTAACCAAAACCCTTCCCCTAAACCTAAACCTAATGCTACCCTCAACCAAACCCTAGCCCTAAATCCTACCCTAAAACCAACACCACGTTTAAGCTCAAACCTCAAGCCTCAAAGAAAGCATCAGATTACCGCAGATCTCACCTAACACTAACCCCAATCCAATCCCTACTACTAACCCCAAACCCAATCCAAACACCAAAACTATTCCTATTCCTAAACCTAACACTAAGCCAGAACCAAACCCAAGGCCTACCCCTTCTCTCAGCCTGACACTCAAACTAACCTAGACCTGAACGCAACGCTAAATCAAATACTAAAACTCACCCTTAGCCAAGGCCCTTTTAGGACCCTTCCCTGGTCCTAAAACTAAAGAGAACCCTACCCCTTCCACTAAACCTTCATCTACATCCCTAACCCTTACCCTAAACCTAAATCTACACCAAAACCTAACCCTAACCCTAACATGTCTTCTAACTGTAAAACTAACGCTTCACCTAACCCGAACTGAAACCCCAGGACTAAACCTTACCTAACACCTAGCTATATTCCTAACCCTATCCTGAAACCTAACGTTAACCCTAACCCTAAAAACAACTTGGAACCAAACCCTAACCCTAACCTAACCCTTATCAGAACCCTAAATCTAATCCTAACCGTTACCTCAATTGAACTCCAATTCTTCCTGAAATCTAAATGGGACCTTCAAACCAACCCCAGATTGAAGCCCAACCCTAAACCTAACACAAAGCATTAGATTACCACAGCCATCACCTAACTCTAACCCCAGCCTTAACGCTAATATTATCCCAAACACTATT
>JALIRH010000255.1:0-53008 GCA_023055505.1 Callipepla californica brunnescens | reverse complement strand
GGTCACCCGGTGTCACCCCGCAGACAACTGGGGCGGGTGTGCTGTCACCCGGTGTCACCCCACGGTCACCTGGTGTCACCTTACGGTCACCTGGAGTGGGTGTGCTGTCACCCGGTGTCACCCCACGGTCACCCGGTGTCACCCCACGGTCACCAGGGGTGGTCATATTGACACCTGGGGTGGTCACACTGTCACCCGGTGTCACCCCACTGTCACCCGGTGTCACCCCACGGTCACCTGGTGTCACCCCGCAGACAACTGGGGCGGGTGTGCTGTCACCCGGTATCACCCCACGGTCAGCTGATATCAGCCTACTGTCAGGCGGTGTCACCCCGCGGTCAGCTGGGGTGGGTGTGCTGTCACCCGGTGTCACCCCACTGTCACCCAGTGTCACCCCACGGTCACTAGGGGTGGTCATATTGACACCTGGGGTGGTCACACTGTCACCTCGTGTCACCCCACTGTCACCCAGTGTCACCCCACGGTCACCTGGTGTCACCCCGCAGACAACTGGGGTGGGTGTGCTGTCACCCGGTGTCACCCCACGGTCACCCGGTGTCACCCACAGTCACCCAGTGTCACCCTGCGGTCAGCCAGTATCACCTCACTGTCAGGCGGTGTCACCCCGCGGTCAGCTGGTGGCACCCTGCGGTCACCTGGTGTCACCCTGCGGTCAGCCAATGTCACCTCACTGTCAGGCGGTGTCACCCCGCGGTCACCTGGTGTCACCCTGCGGTCAGCCAGTGTCACCTCACTGTCAGGCATTGTCACCCCACGGTCACCTGGTGTCACCCCGCGGTCAGCCGGTGTCACCCCACTGTCAGGCGGTGTAACCCCGCGGTCACCTGGGGTGGGTGTGCTGTCACCCGGTGTCACTCCACGGTCACCTGGTGTCACCCCACAGTCACTTGGGGTGGGTGTGCTGTCACCCGGTGTCACCCCACGGTCAGCCGGTGTCACCCCGCAGTCAGCCGGTATCAGCCTACTGTCAGGCGGTGTAACCCCGAGGTCAGCTGGGGTGGGTGTGCTGTCACCCGGTGTCACCCCACTGTCACCCGGTGTCACCCTGTGGTGAACTGCGGTGGGTGTGCTGTCACCCGGTGTCACCCCACAGTCACTTGGGGTGGGTGTGCTGTCACCCGGTGTCACGCCACAGTCACCCGGTGTCACCCCACGGTCACCTGGGGCGGGTGTGCTGTCACCCCGGTGTCACCCCACGGTGACCCACCCTAGAGATCCTGATGGCCAACCATGACCCCGAGGTGGCCACCAACCCTAGAGATCCTGGTGGCCAACCACGGCCCCAAGGTGGCCACCAATGTAAGAGCTCATGGTGGCCAACAACACCCTGAGGTGGCCACCAACCCTAGAGATCCTGGTGGCCACCCATGGCCCTGAGGTGGCCATCCAACGCCCCAAAGAGCCACCAACCCTAGAGATCCTGGTGGCCACCAACCCTAGAGATCCTGGTGGCCACCCTAGAGATCCTGGTGGCCACCCTAGAGATCCTGGTGGCCACCCATGACCCCGTGGTGGCCACCAACCCTAGAGATCCTGGTGGCCACCCTAGAGATCCTGGTGGCCACCCTAGATCTTGGTGGCCACCAACCCTAGAGATCCTGGTGGCCACCAACCCTAGAGATCCCGGTGGCCACCAACCCTAGAGATCCTGGTGGCCACCCTAGAGATCCTGGTGGCCAACCATGACCCCACGGTGGCCACCAACCCTAGAGATCCTGGTGGCCAACCATGACCTCAAGCTGGCCACCAACTGAAGTCCCCATGGTGGCCACCCAATGCCCCAAAGAGCCACCAACCCTAGAGATCCTGGTGGCCACCCTAGAGATCTTGGTGGCCACTCTAGAGATCTCGGTGGCCACCAACCCTAGAGATCCTGGTGGCCACCAACCCTAGAGATCCTGGTGGCCACCCTAGAGATCCTGGTGGCCACCCTAGAGATCTCGGTGGCCACCAACCCTAGAGATCCTGGTGGCCACTAACCCTAGAGATCCTGGTGGCCACCCTAGAGATCTCGGTGGCCACCAACCCTAGAGATCCTGGTGGCCACCAACCTAGGGATCCCGGTGGCCACCAGCCCTAGAGATCCCGGTGGCCACCCTAGAGATCCTGGTGGCCACCAACCCCAGAGATCCTGATGGCCACCCATGACCCCAAGGTGGCCACCAACTGAAGTCCCCATGGTGGCCACCCAATGCCCCAAAGAGCCACCAACCCTAGAGATCCTGGTGGCCACCCTAGAGATCCTGGAGGACAACCATGACCCCAAGGTGGCCACCACCCTAGAGATCCTGGTGGCCACCAACCCTAGAGATCCTAGTGGCCAACCACGACCCCGAGGTGGCCACCAACCCTAGAGATCCGGTGGCCACCAACCCTAGAGATCCTAGTGGCCACCCATGACCCCGCGGTGGCCACCAACCCTAGAGATCCTGGTGGCCAACCACGGCCCCAAGGTGGCCACCAACCCTAGAGATCCTGGTGGCCACCCATGACCCTGAGGTGGCCACCCAACGCCCAAAGAGCCACCAACCCTAGAGATCCTGGTGGCCACCAACCTAGAGATCCTGGTGGCCACCCATGACCCCCGCGGTGGCCACCAACCCTAGAGATCCTGGTGGCCACCTATGACCTCAAGCTGGCCACCAACTGAAGTCCCATGGTGGCCACCCAATGCCCCAAAGAGCCACCAACCCTAGAGATCCTGGTGGCCACTCTAGAGATCCCGGTGGTCACCCTAGAGATCCTGGTGGCCACCCATGACCCCGCAGTGGCCACCAACCCTAGAGATCCTGGTGGCCACCCATGACCCCGAGGTGGCCACCCAACGCCCCAAAGAGCCACCAACCCTAGAGATCCTGGTGGCCACCCATGACCCCGCAGTGGCCACCAACCCTAGAGATCCTGGTGGCCACCAACCCTAGAGATCCTGGTGGCCACCCTAGAGATCTTGGTGGCCACCAACCCTAGAGATCCTGGTGGCCACCAACCCTAGAGATCCTGGTGGCCACCCATGACCCGCGGTGGCCACCCAACACCCCAAAGAGCCACCAACCCTAGAGATCCTGGTGGCCAACCACGGCCCCAAGGTGGCCACCAATGTAAGAGCTCATGGTGGCCACCCATGACCCCAAGGTGGCCACCAACCCTAGAGATCCTGGTGGCCACCCATGACCCCGCGGTGGCCACCAATGTAAGAGCTCATGGTGGCCACCCATGACCCCAAGGTGGCCACCAACCCTAGAGATCCTGGTGGCCACCCATGACCCCGTGGTGGCCACCAACCCTAGAGATCCCGGTGGCCACCAACCCTAGAGATCCTGGTGGCCACCCTAGAGATCCTGGTGGCCAACCATGACCCCAAGGTGGCCACCAACCCTAGAGATCCTGGTGGCCACCCTAGATCTTGAGGGCCACCAACCCTAGAGATCCTGATGGCCACCAACCCTAGAGATTCTGGTGGCCACCCATGACCCCGAGGTGGCCACCACGTCCCCACAGTATCCACCCAACACTCCAAGGTGGCCACCAACCCTAGAGTTCCTATTGGCCCCCCTAGCGATCCTGGTGGCCACCCATGACCCCGCGGTGGCCACCGAGCCCCCACAGTACCCCCCCACCCCCCCAATTCCCCCCCACCTTGATGAGGTTGAGCAGCAGATGGATGTCGCTGGCGCTGAGCTGGCCGCCCTCGGCCATGGCCTTCTGCCGCGCCGCCGTCACCAGCTCGCCGCCCACCGCCACCAAGGCCAGCGCGGGCGCCGGCACGCTGCCCGCGGCCGCCCTCCTGAGCGCGGCAGCGGCGGCACGGCGCAGCGCGGCCGGCATGGGCAGCGCCTTGACGGCGCCCAGCAGCAGCCGGCCGTCGGCGGCCGCGCCGCTCAGCAGCCGATCCAGCACCGATTCGGCGCCGGAGAGGAGGCGGCGGAGGTCGAAGCCGCGGCGGCGGGCGAAGACGCGGGCGATGCCGTCGCGGGTCAGCAGGCTGAGGATCTGCTCGTGCACCAGGGACAGCTCGCGCCGCAGCTGCCACGCGGGCTGGGGGCCGCGGGACACCGACACCAGCAGCAGCGGGCCGCGCTGCTCAAACACCAGCGTGCGCTCGTCTGTATGGATAGGGGGGAGATGGGGGTCAGGGGGGGATGGAGGGGTCATTTGGGGTCATATTGGGGTCTTTAAGGGTCATATTGGGGTCTTTAGGGGTCGTATTGGGGCCTTCTGGGGTCACTTGGGGCATTTTGGGTCACACTGGGTATTTAAGGGTCATATTGGGGCACTTTGGGGTCATATTGGGATCTTTTAGGGTCACACTGGGGATATTTTGGGGTCACATTGGTTTATGGGGTCAGATTGGGGTCTTTTGGGGTCATATTGGGGTCTTTAGAGGTCATATTGGGGTCTTTTGGGGTCACTTGGGGAACTTTGGTGTCATTTTGGGGCATTTTGTGGTCATACTGGGGTCTTTAGGGGTCACACTGGGGTCTTTAGGGGGTCATACTGGGGATATTTTGGGGTCACATTGGTTTATGGGGTCACATTGGGGTCTTTAGGAGTCATATTGGGGCACTTTGGGGTCATATTGGGGTCTTTTGGGGTCATACTGGGGATATTTTGGGGTCACTAGGGGCATTTTGGTGTCATATTGGGGTCTTTTGGGGTCACACTGGGGATATTTTGGGGTTACATTGGTTTATGGGGTCACACTGGGGTCCTTAGGGGTCATATTGGGGGAACTCTGGGGTCATATTGGGGATCCTTTGGGGTCACAGTGGTTTATGGGGTCACACTGCAGTCTGTATGGGTCACATTGGGGTCTTTTGGGGTCATACAGGGGAGTTTTGGGTCACACTGGGGATACTTTGGGGTCACAGTGGTTTATGGGGTCATATTGGGGCACTTAAGGGTCACACCGGTGCACTCTGGGGTCACCCTGTGTCAATCTGGGGTCACAGTGGGGGTCTGTGGGGTCTCTTAGGGTCCCCAGGGGCACTTTGGGGTCACACTGGGGATATTTTGGGGTCGCAGTGGGGCTGTGGGGTCAGCAGGCTGAGGATCTGCTCGTGCACCAGGGACAGCTCGCGCCGCAGCTGCCACGCGGGCTGGGGGCCGCGGACACCGACACCAGCAGCAGCGGGCCGCGCTGCTCAAACACCAGCGTGCGCTCGTCTGGGGGGACAAGGGGGGAGATGGGGGTCAGGGGGGGATGGAGGGGTCATTTGGGGTCACATTGGGGTCTTTAAGGGTCATATTGGGGTCTTTAAGGGTCGTATTGGGGCCTTCTGGGGTCACATTGGGGTTCTTAGGGGTCATATTGGGGCACTTTGGGGTCATATTGGGGAACTTTGGGGTCATATTGGGGTCTTTTGGGGTCACAGTGGGGATATTTTGGGGTCACAGTGGTTTATGGGGTCACACTGGGGTCTTTTGGGGTCATATTGGGGTCTTTTGGGGTCACTTGGGGCACTTTGGGGTCATATTGTGACATTTTGGGGTCATACTGGGGATATTTTGGGGTCACAGTGGTTTATGGGGTCACACTGGGGTCTTTTGGGGTCATATTGGGGTCTTTTGGGGTCACTTGGGGAACTTCGGGGTCATTTTGGGGCACTTTGGGGTCATACTGGGGATATTTTGGGGTCACATCGGGGTCTTTAGAGGTCATATTGGGTCCCTTTGGGGTCATACTGAGGTCTTTAAGTGTCATACTGGGGTCTTTAAGGGTCGTGTTGGGGCCTTCTGGGGTCACATTGGGGTTCTTAGGGGTCATATTGGGGCACTTTGGGGTCATATTGGGGTCTTTTGGGGTCACACTGGGGATATTTTGGGGTTACATTGGTTTATGGGGTCACACTGGGGTCTTTTAGGGGTCATATTTGGGCATTTTGGGGTCACACTGGGGATATTTTGGGGTCACGTTGGTTTATGGGGTCAGATTGGGGTCTTTTGGGGTCACTTGGGGCACTTTGGGGTCACATTGGGGTCTTGTAGGGGTCATATTGGGGCACTTTGGGGTCATATTGGGGTCTTTAAGGGTCGTATTGGGGCCTTCTGGGGTCACTTGGGGCATTTTGGGGTCACATTGGGGTCTTCTGGGGGACATATTGGGGTCTTTAGGGGTCATACTGGGGCACTTTGGGGCCATACTGGGGATATTTTGGGGTCACAGTCGTTTCTCGGGTCACATTGGGGTCTTTAGGGGTCATATTGGGGAACTTTGGGGTCATATTGGGGCACTTTGGGGTCACAGTGGGGAAATAGGGGGTCATACTGTGGTATTTTGGGGTCACATTGGTTTATGGGGTCACATAGGGGCCTTTTAGGGGTCATATTGGGGCACTTGGGGTCATACTGGGGATATTTTGGGTCACAGTGGTTTATGGGGTCACACTGGGGTCTTTAGGGGTCATACTGGGGATACTTTGGGGTCACATTGGGGTCTTCTGGGGGTCATATTGGGGCACTTTGGGGTCATATTGGGGCATTTTGGGGTCACGCTGGGGATATTCTGGGGTCACATTGGTTTTTGGGGTCACATTGGGGTCTTTAGGGGTCATATTGGGGCACTCTGGGGTCATATTGGGGTCTTTTGGGGTCATACTGGGGATATTTTGGGGTCACTAGGGGCATTTTGGTGTCATATTGGGGTCTTTTGGGGGTCATATTGGGGATACTTTGGGGTCACAGTGGTTTATGGGGTCACACTGCGGTCTGTATGGGTCATATTGGGGTCTTTTGGGGTTATACTGGGGAGTTTTGGGGTCACACTGGGGATATTTTGGGGTCACAGTGGTTTATGGGGTCACACTGGGGTCCTTATGGGGTCATACTGGGGATATTTTGGGGTCACATTGGGGTCTTTAGAGGTCATATTGGGGCATTTTGGGGTCACACTGGGGATATTTTGGGGTTACATTGGTTTATGGGGTCATATTGGAGTCTTTAGAAGTCATATTGGGGTCTTTTGGGGTCACTTGGGGCATTTTGGGGTCACATTGGGGTCTTTAGGGGGCATATTGGGGATACTTTGGGGTCACAGTGGTTTATGGGGTCACATTGGGGTCCTTAGGGGTCATACTGGGGAACTTTGGGGTCATACTGGGGATATTTGGGGTCACAGTGGTTTATGGGGTCACAGTGGGGTCTTTATGGGTCATATTGGGGTACTTTGGGGTCATATTGGGGCACTTTGGGGTCATACTGGGGATATTTTGGGGTCACATTGGTTTATGGGGTCACATAGGGGCCTTTTAGGGGTCATATTGGGGCACTCTGGGGTCACACTGGGGATATTTTGGGGTCACAGTGGTTTATGGGGTCACACTGGGGTCTTTAGGGGTCATACTGGGGATACTTTGGGGTCACATTGGGGTCTTCTGGGGGTCATATTGGGGCACTTTGGGGTCATATTGGGGCACTTTGGGGTCATACTGAGGATATTTTGGGGTCACACTGGTTTATGGGGTCACACTGGGGTCTTTTAGGGGTCATATTGGGGCACTTTGGGGTCATACTGGGTATATTTTGGGGTCACATTGGTTTATGGGGTCACATTGGGGTCTTTATGGGTCATACTGGGGCACTTTGGGGTCATATTGTGACATTTTGGGGTCATACTGGGGATATTTTGGGGTTACATTGGTTTATGGGGTCACACTGGGGTCTTTTGGGGTCATATTGGGGTCTTTGGGGTCACTTGGGGAACTTTGGGGTCATTTTGGGGCACTTTGGGGTCATACTGGGGATATTCTGGGGTCACAGTAGTTTATGGGGTCACATTGGGGTCTTTATGGGTCACACTGGTGTCTTTAGGGGGTCACACTGGGGATATTTTGGGGTCACAGTGGTTTTTGGGGTCACATTGGGGTCTTTTAGGGGTCATATTGGGGATACTTTGGGGTCACAGTGGTTTATGGGGTCACATTGGGGTCCTTAGGGGTCGTATTGGGGCCTTCTGGGGTCACTTGGGGCATTTTGGGGTCACATTGGGGTCTTCTGGGGGACATATTGGGGTCTTTAGGGGTCATACTGGGGAACTTTGGGGTCATACTGGGGATATTTTGGGTTCACAATGGTTTATTGAATCATACTGGGGTCCTTTAGGGCTCATACTGGGGTCTTTTGGGGTCATACTGGGGATATTTTGGGGTCACAGTGGTTTTGGGGGTCAGATTGGGGTCTTTATGGGTCATGCTGGGGTACTTTGGGGTCACAGTGGGGAAATAGGGGGTCACACTGCCGTATTTTGGGTCACTTGGGGCCATACTGGGGTCTTTCGGGGTCACGGTGGTTTTTGGGGTCATATTGGGGCATTTAGCGGTCATATTGGGGTCTTTTGGGCTCATAGCGGGATATCTGGGGTCACAGTGGGGCATTTTGGGGTCTTCATAGGGTCATACTGGGTTCACTGTGTGGTCCGACTGGGGCATTTTGGGGTCCTCAGTACCTCACACCCCATTACCTCACACCCCCCCATTTCCTCTCCCCCCATTCCTTCATACCCCATTACCTCATAACCCCATTACCTCAGCCCCCCATTACCTCATAACCCCATTACCTCACACCCCATTACCTCACAGTCCCCCCATTCCCTCACCCCCATTCCCGCCCATTACCTCACACCCCATTACCTCATAACCCCATTCCCTCCCACCCCATTACCTCATAACCCCATTCCCTCCCACTCCATTACCTCATAACTCCATTCCCTCACACCCCATTACCTCACACTGCCCACATTACCTCATAACCCCATTACCTCACACCCCATTACCTCATAACCCCATTACCTCACAGTACCCCCATTACCTCAGCCCCATTCCCGCCCTTTACCTCACACCCCATTACCTCATAACCCCATTACCTCACACTGCCCCCATTACCTCATAATCCATTCCCTCCCACCCCATTACCTCATAACCCCATTCCCTCCCACCCCATTACCTCACACTGCCCACATTACCTCATAACCCCATTACCTCACACCCCATTACCTCATAACCCCATTCCCTCCCACCCCATTACCTCACACTGCCCACATTACCTCATAACCCCATTACCTCCCACCCCATTACCTCACACCCCATTACCTCACACCCCATTACCTCACCCTGCCCACATTACCTCATAACCCCATTACCTCACACCCCATTACCTCATAACCCCATTACCTCACACCCCATTACCTCATAACCCCATTACCTCACACCCCATTACCTCATAACCCCATTACCTCACACCCCATTACCTCATAACCCCATTACCTCACACCCCATTACCTCATAACCCCATTACCTCACACCCCATTACCTCACACTGCCCACATTACCTCATAACCCCTTTACCTCACACCCCATTACCTCACACCCCATTACCTCATAACCCCATTACCTCACAGTCCCCCCATTCCCTCACCCCCATTCCCGCCCATTACCTCACACCCCATTACCTCATAACCCCATTCCCTCACACCCCATTACCTCATAACCCCATTACCTCACACCCCATTACCTCATAACCCTATTACCTCACACTCCCCCCCATTACCTCAGCCCCATTCCCGCCCTTTACCTCACACCCCATTACCTCATATCCCCATTACCTCATAACCCCATTACCTCACAGTCTCCCCATTCCCTCACCCCCATTCCCGCCCATTACCACACCCCATTACCTCACACCCCATTACCTCATAACCCCATTATCTCACACTGCCCACATTACCTCATAACCCCATTACCTCACACCCCATTACCTCACACTGCCCACATTACCTCATAACCCCATTACCTCACACCCCATTACCTCATAACCCCCTTCCATCACACCCCCATTACCTCACACTGCCCACATTACCTCACACCCCATTACCTCACACCCCATTACCTCACACCCCATTACCTCACCCTGCCCACATTACCTCATAACCCCATTACCTCACACCCCATTACCTCATAACCCCATTACTCACACCCCATTACCTCATAACCCCATTACCTCACACCCCATTACCTCATAACCCCATTACCTCACACCCCATTACCTCATAACCCTATTACCTCACACTCCCCCCCATTCCCTCACCCCCATTCCCGCCCATTACCTCACACCCCATTACCTCATAACCCCATTACCTCACCCTGCCCACATTACCTCATAACCCCATTACCTCACACCCCATTACCTCATAACCCCATTACCTCACACCCCATTACCTCATAACCCCATTACCTCACACTCCATTACCTCATAACCCTATTACCTCACACTCCCCCCCATTACCTCAGCCCCATTCCCGCCCATTCCCTCACACCCCATTACCTCATAACCCCATTACCTCACACCCCATTACCTCATAACCCCATTACCTCACACTGCCCACATTACCTCATAACCCCATTACCTCACACCCCATTACCTCACACCCCATTACCTCACACTGCCCACATTACCTCATAACCCCATTACCTCACACCCCATTACCTCATAACCCCATTACCTCACACCCCATTACCTCATAACCCCATTACCTCACACTGCCCACATTACCTCATAACCCCATTACCTCACACTGCCCACATTACCTCATAACCCCATTACCTCACACTCCATTACCTCATAACCCCATTCCCTCACACTCCCCCCCATTACCTCAGCCCCATTCCCGCCCATTCCCTCACACCCCATTACCTCACACTGCCCACATTACCTCATAACCCCATTACCTCACACCCCATTACCTCATAACCCCATTACCTCACACTGCCCACATTACCTCATAACCCCATTACCTCACACTCCATTACCTCATAACCCTATTACCTCACACTCCCCCCCATTACCTCAGCCCCATTCCCGCCCATTCCCTCACACCCCATTACCTCATAACCCCATTACCTCACACCCCATTACCTCATAACCCCATTACCTCACACTGCCCACATTACCTCATAACCCCATTACCTCACACCCCATTACCTCACACCCCATTACCTCACACTGCCCACATTACCTCATAACCCCATTACCTCACACCCCATTACCTCATAACCCCATTACCTCACACCCCATTACCTCATAACCCCATTACCTCACACTGCCCACATTACCTCATAACCCCATTACCTCACACTGCCCACATTACCTCATAACCCCATTACCTCACACTCCATTACCTCATAACCCCATTCCCTCACACTCCCCCCCATTACCTCAGCCCCATTCCCGCCCATTCCCTCACACCCCATTACCTCACACTGCCCACATTACCTCATAACCCCATTACCTCACACCCCATTACCTCATAACCCCATTACCTCACACTGCCCACATTACCTCATAACCCCATTACCTCACACTCCATTACCTCATAACCCTATTACCTCACACTCCCCCCCCATTACCTCAGCCCCATTCCCGCCCATTCCCTCACACCCCATTACCTCATAACCCCATTACCTCACACCCCATTACCTCATAACCCCATTACCTCACACTGCCCACATTACCTCATAACCCCATTACCTCACACCCCATTACCTCATAACCCCATTACCTCACACCCCATTACCTCATAACCCCATTACCTCACACTGCCCACATTACCTCATAACCCCATTACCTCACACTCCATTACCTCATAACCCCATTACCTCACACTCCATTACCTCATAACCCCATTACCTCACACTCCATTACCTCATAACCCCATTACCTCACACTCCCCCCCCATTACCTCAGCCCCATTCCCGCCCATTCCCTCACACCCCCATTACCTCACACTGCCCACATTACCTCATAACCCCATTACCTCACACTCCATTACCTCATAACCCTATTACCTCACACTCCCCCCCCATTACCTCAGCCCCATTCCCGCCCATTCCCTCACACCCCATTACCTCATAACCCCATTACCTCACACTGCCCACATTACCTCATAACCCCATTACCTCACACCCCATTACCTCATAACCCCATTACCTCACACTGCCCACATTACCTCATAACCCCATTACCTCACACTCCATTACCTCATAACCCCATTACCTCACACTCCATTACCTCATAACCCCATTACCTCACACTCCATTACCTCATAACCCCATTACCTCACACTCCCCCCCCATTACCTCAGCCCCATTCCCGCCCATTCCCTCACACCCCATTACCTCACACTGCCCACATTACCTCATAACCCCATTACCTCACACTCCATTACCTCATAACCCTATTACCTCACACTCCCCCCCCATTACCTCAGCCCCATTCCCGCCCATTCCCTCACACCCCATTACCTCATAACCCCATTACCTCACACTGCCCACATTACCTCATAACCCCATTACCTCACACCCCATTACCTCATAACCCCATTACCTCACACTGCCCACATTACCTCATAACCCCATTACCTCACACCCCATTACCTCATAACCCCATTACCTCACACCCCATTACCTCACACTGCCCACATTACCTCATAACCCCTTTACCTCATAACCCCATTACCTCATAACCCCATTACCTCACACTCCATTACCTCATAACTCCATTCCCTCACACCCCATTACCTCACACTGCCCACATTACCTCATAACCCCATTCCCTCCCACCCCATTACGTCATAACCCCATTACCTCACAGTCCCCCCATTACCTCAGCCCCATTCCCGCCCTTTACCTCACACCCCATTACCTCATAACCCCATTACCTCACACCTCATTACCTCACCTGCCCCCATTCCCTCACACCCCATTCCCGCCCATTCCCTCACACCCCATTACCTCATAACCCCATTCCCTCACACTGCCCACATTACCTCATAACCCCATTCTCTCACACCCATTACCATTACCTCACACCCCATTACCTCATAACCCCCTTCCCTCACACCCCATTACCTCACACCCTAGTACCTCAGATCCCCATTACCTCACACCCCATTCCCGCCCATTACCTCACACTGCCCCTCCTCCCCCATTACCTCCCCCCCATTCCCGCCAATTCCCGCCCCCCCCATTCCCTCACACCTCCCCCCCCCATTCCCCCCTTCCCCCCCCCCCCAATTTCCCCTCTCTCCCCCCTCTCTCCCCCCACCCCCCGCTCTCACCGGATCGTATGGCGCGGATGGCGTCGCCGCGGCTCTGCACGAAGGCGACGAGCGCCATGATGACGCCCATGGTGGCCGCCAGCGCCTCCTCGCTGCCGTGCCGCGAGTAGATGGGCTTTCCCGCCTCGCTCAGCACGAACACGTGACGCCGCCGGCAGCGCCACCCGGCGGCCGTCACGTCCTCCTCGCCGCGTCGCCATGGAGACGGGGGGGGGGGCGGGGGGAGGAGGGAGGGGGGAGCGGGGGGGGGCAGCGGGAGGGGAGGGGGGGAGGGGGGAGGGGAGCGGCGGTCTGCGCCTGCGCGGGGGGAACGAGGCGGTCAATGGGGGGGGGGGGACTGGGGTCAAACTGGGGGGACTGGGATCAAACTGGGGGGGCTGGGGTCAAACTGGGGGGGCTGGGATGTAAACTGGGGGGACTGGGATCAAACTGGGGGGGCTGGGGTCAAACTGGGAGGACTGGGGTCAAACTGGGGGGGCTGGGGTCAAACTGGGAGGACTGGGGTCAAACTGGGGGGGCTGGGGTCAAACTGGGAGGACTGGGGTCAAACTGGGGGGGCTGGGGTCAAACTGGGGGGACTGGGATCAAACTGGGGGGGCTGGGGTCAAACTGGGAGGACTGGGATCAAACTGGGGGGCTGGGGTGCAAACTGGGGGGACTGGGATCAAACTGGGGGGGGCTGGGGTCAAACTGGGAGGACTGGGGTCAAACTGGGGGGGCTGGGGTCAAACTGGGAGGACTGGGATCAAACTGGGGGGGCTGGGGTCAAACTGGGGGGGCTGGGGTCAAACTGGGAGGACTGGGATCAAACTGGGGGGGCTGGGGTCAAACTGGGAGGACTGGGGTCAAACTGGGGGGCCTGGGGTCAAACTGGGGGGACTGGGATCAAACTGGGGGGGCTGGGGTCAAACTGGGAGGACTGGGATCAAACTGGGGGGGCTGGGGTCAAACTGGGAGGACTGGGATCAAACTGGGGGGACTGGGGTCAAACTGGGAGGACTGGGATCAAACTGGGGGGGCTGGGGTCAAACTGGGGGGGCTGGGATGTAAACTGGGGGGACTGGGATCTAAACTGGGGGGACCGGGAGGACTGGGAAGCAAACTGGGGGGACTGGGAGGAGGACTGGGAGGACTGGGATCAAACTGGGGGGACTGGGATCAAACTGGGGGGGCTGGGGTCAAACTGGGAGGACTGGGGTCAAACTGGGGGGGCTGGGGTCAAACTGGGAGGACTGGGGTCAAACTGGGGGGGCTGGGGTCAAACTGGGAGGACTGGGGTCAAACTGGGGGGGCTGGGGTCAAACTGGGAGGACTGGGGTCAAACTGGGGGGGCTGGGGTCAAACTGGGAGGACTGGGGTCAAACTGGGGGGGCTGGGGTCAAACTGGGAGGACTGGGATCAAACTGGGGGGGCTGGGGTCAAACTGGGAGGACTGGGATGAAACTGGGGGGGCTGGGGTCAAACTGGGAGGACTGGGGTCAAACTGGGGGGGCTGGGGTCAAACTGGGAGGACTGGGGTCAAACTGGGGGGGCTGGGGTGCAAACTGGGGGGACTGGGAGGACTGGGAGGAGGATTTGGGGGACTGGGATCTAAACTGGGAGGACTGGGATCAAACTGGGGGGACTGGGATGCAAACTGGGGGGACTGGGGGGACTGGGAGGAATGGGGTCAAACTGGGGGGACTGGGATCAAACTGGGAGGACTGGGGTCAAACTGGGGGGGCTGGGATGTAAACTGGGGGGGCTGGGATGTAAACTGGGGGGACTGGGAGGACTGGGGTGCAAACTGGGGGGACTGGGAGGAGGACTGGGAGGACTGGGATCAAACTGGGGGGACTGGGATGCAAACTGGGGGGACTGGGAGGAGGACTGGGAGGACTGGGATCAAACTGGGGGGACTGGGGTGCAAACTGGGGGGACTGGGGTCAAACTGGGGGGACTGGGAGGTGGACTGGGAGGACTGGGATCAAACTGGGGGGACTGGGGTGCACACTGGGGGGACTGGGGTCAAACTGGGGGGACTGGGAGGTGGACTGGGAGGACTGGGATCAAACTGGGGGGACTGGAATGCAAACTGGGGGGACTGGGAGGTGGACTGGGGGACTGGGAGGATTGGGATGTAAACTGGGGGGACTGGGAGGGACTGGGAGGTGGACTGGGAGGACTGGGATCAAACTGGGGGGACTGGGAGGTGGAGTGGGGGGACTGGGATGCAAACTGGGGGGACTGGGATCAAACTGGGAGGACTGGGGTCAAACTGGGGGGAGTGGGATGTAAACTGGGGGGACTGGGATCTAAACTGGGAGGACTGGGAGGACTGGGAAGCAAACTGGGGGGACTGGGAGGAGGACTGGGAGGACTGGGATCAAACTGGGGGGACTGGGGTGCAAAGTGGGGGGACTGGGGTCAAACTGGGGGGACTGGGAGGTGGACTGGGAGGACTGGAATCAAACTGGGGGGACTGGAATGCAAACTGGGGGGACTGGGAGGTGGACTGGGGGGACTGGGAGGACTGGGATCAAACTGGGGGGACTGGGATCAAACTGGGGGGACTGGGAGGAGGACTGGGGGGGGCTGGGATGTAAACTGGGGGGACTGGGAGGGACTGGGAGGTGTACTGGGAGGACTGGGATCAAACTGGGGGGACTGGGAGGAGGAGTGGGGGGGACTGGGGGGACTGGGGTGCACACTGGGGGGACTGGGGTCAAACTGGGGGGACTGGGAGGTGGACTGGGAGGACTGGGATCAAACTGGGGGGACTGGAATGCAAACTGGGGGGACTGGGAGGTGGACTGGGGGACTGGGAGGATTGGGATGTAAACTGGGGGGACTGGGAGGGACTGGGAGGTGGACTGGGAGGACTGGGATCAAACTGGGGGGACTGGGAGGTGGAGTGGGGGGACTGGGATGCAAACTGGGGGGACTGGGATCAAACTGGGAGGACTGGGGTCAAACTGGGGGGAGTGGGATGTAAACTGGGGGGACTGGGATCTAAACTGGGGGGACTGGGAGGACTGGGAAGCAAACTGGGGGGACTGGGAGGAGGAGTGGGAGGACTGGGATCAAACTGGGGGGACTGGGATGCAAACTGGGAGGACTGGGAGGAGGACTGGGAGGACTGGGATCAAACTGGGGGGACTGGGGTGCAAACTGGGGGGACTGGGGTCAAACTGGGGGGACTGAGAGGTGGACTGGGAGGACTGGGATGCAAACTGGGGGGACTGGGAGGACTGGGATCAAACTGGGAGGACTGGGGTGCAAACTGGGGGGACTGGGAGGAGGACTGGGGGGACTGGGAGGACTGGGATGCAAACTGGTGGGACTGGGAGAACTGGGATGCAAACTGGTGGGACTGGGAGAAGGACTGGGAGGACTGGGATCAAACTGGGGGGACTGGGAGGTGGACTGGGAGGACTGGGATCAAACTGGGGGGAGTGAGGTGCAAACTGGGGGGACTGGGGGGGACTGGGAGGAATGGGGTCAAACTGGGAGGACTGGGATCAAACTGGGAGGACTGGGAGGTGGACTGGGAGGACTGGGATCAAACTGGGGGGACTGCGAGGTGGACTGGGAGGACTGGGATGTAAACTGGGGGGACTGGGAGGACTGGGATCAAACTGGGAGGACTGGGATGCAAACTGGGAGGACTGGGATCAAACTGGGGGGGACTGGGATCTAACTGGGGGGGACTGGGGTGCAAACTGGGGGGGCTGGGATCAAACTGGGGGGACTGGGATTGGGAGACCACAAACTGGGGATACTGGGAGATCCCAAACTGGGGATACTGGGACGTGGGACCCCAGCCCCATTTCCAGACCGCGCTCTCCCAGTCCCTCCCAGTTTGGAGTCCCCCCTCTCCCAGTCCCTCCCAGTTTGGGGTCCCCCCCCTCCCAGTCCCTCCCAGTTTGGAGTCTGCTCTCTCCCAGTCCCTCCCAGTCCGTCCCAGTTTGGGGTCCCCCCCTCTCCCAGTTCCTCCCAGTTTGGGGTCCCCCCCCTCCCAGTCCCCCCCAGTCCCTCCCAGTCCCTCCCAGTCCCTCCCAGTTTGGAGTCCCCCCTCTCCCATTCCCTCCCAGTCCGTCCCAGTTTGGGGTCCCCCCCCTCCCAGTACCCCCCAGTCCCTCCCAGTCCGTCCCAGTTTGGGGTCCCCCCTCTCCCAGTCTCCCCCAGTCCCTCCCAGTTTGGGGTCCCCCCTCTCCCAGTCCCTCCCAGTCCCTCCCAGTTTGGAGTCCCCCCTCTCCCAGTACCCCCCAGTCCCTCCCAGTCCGTCCCAGTCCCTCCCAGTTTGGGGTCCCCCCTCTCCCAGTCCCTCCCAGCCCCTCCCCCCCCCTCCCAGTCCGTCCCAGTTTGGGGTCCCCACTCTCCCAGTCTCCCCCAGTCCCTCCCAGTCCCTCCCAGTTTGGGGTCCCCCCTCTCCCAGTCCCTCCCAGTCCCTCCCAGTTTGGGGTCCCCCCTCTCCCAGTCTCTCCCAGTCTCCCCCAGTCCCTCCCAGTCTGTCCCAGTCCCTCCCAGTTTGTAGTCCCCCCTCTCCCAGTCGCTCCCAGTCCCCTTCCCCCTCTCCCAGTCCGTCCCAGTCCGTCCCAGTTTGGGGTCCTCCCCTCCCAGTCCCTCCCAGTTTGGAGTCCCCCCCCTCCCAGTGCCCTCCAGTCCCTCCCAGTCCGTCCCAGTCCCTCCCAGTTTGTAGTCCCCCCTCTCCCAGTCGCTCCCAGTCCCCTTCCCCCCCTCCCAGTCCCTCCCAGTTTGGAGTCTCCCCCCTCCCAGTCCGTCCCAGTCCGTCCCAGTTTGGGGTCCTCCCCTCCCAGTCCCTCCCAGTTTGGAGTCCCCCCTCTCCCAGTCCCCCCCAGTCCCTCCCAGTCCGTCCCAGTCCCCCCCAGTTTGTAGTCCCCCCTCTCCCAGTCCCTCCCAGCCCCTCCCCCCCCTCCCAGTCCGTCCCAGTCCGTCCCAGTCCGTCCCAGTTTGGGGTCCCCCCCCCCCCACCTGTGTCAGTTTCAGACCCCCCCCGCGTGGGGGAGGAGGGCTCCGCCGCCGCCATGTCCTCCTGAAGGGGCGTGGCCCCGCCTAGCCCCGCCCACCCCCCACCTCCCTACCCAATCACCCGTCCCCTCTTTCGCCTCTCCTCCAATCCGCTGCGCCCCTCCCCGCGTAGCCCCGCCTCCTCCTTTGGCCACGCCCCCTTCTTTGGGACCCCGTTCCCGCCGCCGCCCTGCTTCCGGGTTGAGCGTGATGACGTCACGGCGGCGGCCTTCTGACCAATCGGCGAGCGCCTCCGCGTTTGTGGGCGGGGACATCGCTCGCTGGCCAATCAGAGAGGAGGGGAGGGGGCGGGTAGAGACCACGCCTCTTTTGTTTTAGCTCCGCCCATAAGTGGGCGTGGCTTTTGTTGTGGGGGCGTGGCCTGCGGGGTATGGGGTTATATATGGGGTGTGGGGCCCTATGGGGCCCTATGGGGCGATGGATCGAGCTGCGGAGGGGCAGGTGGGGGCGGGTGGGGACGTTACGGGGACATGTGGGGCACTATGGGGTTATATGGGGCTTCTGTGGGGCACTATAGGGCTCTATGGGGTCTCTATTGGGCTCTATAGGTCTCTGTGGGTCTCTGTGGGTCTCTATGGGGCACTGTGGGGTCTCTATGGGGCACTATGGGGTCTCTGTGGGGCACTGTGGGGTCTCTATGGGGTCTCTATGGGGCTCTGTGGGTCTCTATGGGGCACTATGGGGTCTCTGTGGGTCTCTGTGGGGTCTCTATAGGGCACTGTGGGGTCTCTATGGGTCTCTGTGGGGCACTATGGGGCTCTATGTGGTCTCTATGGGGCACTATGGGGCTCTATGGGGCACTGTAGGGTCTCTATGGGTCTCTATGGGGCACTGTGGGGCTCTATGGGGCTCTATCGGGCACTGTGGGGTCTCTATGGGTCTCTATGGGGCACTATGGGGTCTCTATGGGGCACTATGGGGCACTGTAGATCTCTATGGGTCTCTATGGGGCACTGTGGGTCTCTATGGGTCTCTATGGGGCACTGTGGGGTCTCTGTGGGTCTCTATGGGGCACTATGAGGTCTCTATGGGGCACTGTGGGGTCTCTGTGGGTCTCTATGGGGCACTATGGGGCTCTGTGGATCTCTATGGGGTCTCTGTGGGTCTCTATGGGTCTCTATGGGGCTCTGTGGGTCTCTATGGGGCACTGTGGGGCACTGTGGGGTCTCTATGGGACACTATGGGGTCTCTATGGGGTCTCTGTGGGGCACTATGGGGCACTGTGGGTCTCTATGGGGTCTCTATGGGGCTCTGTGGGTTTCTATGGGGCACTGTGGGGTCCTTATGGGGCACTATGGGGTCTCTATGGGGCACTGTGGGGTCTCTATGGGGCTCCATGGGGTCTCTATGGGGCACTGTGGGGTCTCTGTTGGTCTCTATGGGGTCTCTATGGGGTCTCTATGGGTCTCTATGGGGCCTCTGTGGGTCTCTATGGGGTCTCTATGGGGCCTCTGTGGGTCCCTATGGGGCTCCATGGGGTCTCTATGGGTCTCTATGGGGTCTGTGTGGGTCTCTATGGGTCTCTATGGGGCACTGTGGGGTCTCTATGGGTCTCTATGGGTCTCTGTGGGGCACTGTGTGTCACCCGGGGCCGTGGGGCCACGTGGGCTCGGTGGTGACACACGGTCACAGTGTCACACGGTCCCCGTGACACACACGCTCGCGCCGTGCCCCACATCTGCCCCACATCTGCCCCACATCTGCCCCCTTTCCCGCAGGCTGTGGGGCGCCGCGCTCCGGCCCTATGGCGGCTGACGGGAACGTGGGGACACGAGTGGGACCGCCACCGCCGTGAGGCGCTATGGGGTCACTATGGGGCGCTATGGGTCGCTATGGGGCTCTATGGGGCTCTATGGGGTCTGTATGGGGCACTGTGGGTCGCTGTGGGGAGCTATGGGGCGCTATGGGGCTCCATGTGTCACTGTGGGGCGCTATGGGGTCGCTATGGGGCGCTATGGGTCGCTATGGGGCTCTATGGGGCGCTATGGGGTCGCTATGGGGCACTATGGGTCGCTATGGGGCTCTATGGGGCTCTATGGGGTCTGTATGGGGCACTGTGGGTCGCTGTGGGGAGCTATGGGGCGCTATGGGGCTCCATGTGTCACTGTGGGGCGCTATGGGGTCGCTATGGGGCACTATGGGTCGCTATGGGGCACTATGGGGCTCTATGGGGTCTGTATGGATCACTGGGGCGCTATGGGGTCGCTATAGGGCACTATGGGGCGCTATGGGTCGCTATGGGGCTCTATGGGGCGCTATGGGGTCTGTATGGGGCACTGTGGGTTGCTGTGGGGCGCTATGGGGTCGCTATGGGGTTCTATGGGGCACTATGGGGTCGCTGTGGGGCACTATGGGTCGCTATGGGGCACTATGGGGCTCTATGGGGTCTGTATGGGTCGCTGTGGGGCGCTATGGGGTCGCTATAGGGCACTATGGGGCACTATGGGTTGCTGTGGGATCGCTATGGGGTCGCTATGGGGTCTGTATGGGGCACTGTGGGTTGCTGTGGGGCGCTATGGGGTCGCTATGGGGTTCTATGGGGCACTATGGGTCGCTATGGGGCTCTATGGGGCGCTATGGGGTCTGTATGGGGCACTGTGGGTTGCTGTGGGGCGCTATGGGGTCGCTATGGGGTTCTATGGGGCACTATGGGTCGCTATGGGGCTCTATGGGGCGCTATGGGGTCTGTATGGGGCACTGTGGGTTGCTGTGGGGCGCTATGGGGTGCTATGGGGTTCTATGGGGCACTATGGGGTCGCTGTGGGGCACTATGGGTCGCTATGGGGCACTATGGGGCTCTATGGGGTCTGTATGGGTCGCTGTGGGGCGCTATGGGGTCGCTATAGGGCACTATGGGGCACTATGGGTTGCTGTGGGGTCGCTATGGGGCACTGTGGGGCTCTATGGGGTACTATGGGGATGCTATGGGACACTATGGGGTGCTATGGGGTCGCTATGGGGCACTATAGGGTTGCTGTGGGGCACTATGGGGATGCTATGGGGCACTATGGGGATGCTATGGGGCGCTATGGGGTGCTATGGGGATGCTGTAGGGCGCTATGCGGCACTATGGGGTTGCTGTGGGGCACTATGGGGATGCTATGGGGCACTATGGGGATGCTATGGGGCGCTATGGGGATGCTATGGGGATGCTATGGGGCGCTGTGGGGCGCTATGGGGTCACTATGGGGCGCTGTGGGGCGCTATGGGGATGCTATGGGGCACTGTGGGGCGCTATGGGGTCGCTATGGGTAGCTATGGGGCGCTATGGGGCGCTATGGGTCGCTATGGGTCTCTATGGGTCGCTATGGGTCCCTATGGGTCTCTATGGGTCTCTATGGGTCGCTTTGGGGTCGCTATGGGTCTCTATGGGTCCCTATGGGTCTCTATGGGTCTCTATGTGTCCCTATGGCTCTCTATGGGTCTCTATGGGTCGCTGTGGGCCGCTATGGGTCTCTATGGGTCGCTATGGGTCCCTATGGGTCTCTATGGGTCTCTATGGGTCTCTATGGGTCGCTTTGGGGTCGCTATGGGTCTCTATGGGTCGCTGTGGGTCGCTATGGGTCCCTATGGGTCTCTATGGGTCGCTATGGTTCCCTATGGGTCTCTATGGGTCGCTATGGGTCGCTGTGGGTCGCTATGGGTCGCTATGGGTCTCTATAGGTCTCTATGTGTCCCTATGGCTCTCTATGGGTCGCTGTGGGTCGCTATGGGTCGCTGTGGGTCTCTATGGGGTCGCTATGGGTCTCTATGGGTCGCTATGGGTCGCTCTGGGTCGACGTGGGGCCCTATGGGGTTGCTATGGGTCTCTGTGGGTCGCTATGGGGTCGCTGTGGGGCCCTATGGGGTCGCTATGGGTCGCTATGGGTCGCTGTGGGTCGCTATGGGTCCCTGTGGGTCTCTCTCTATGGGTCCCCGTGGGTCTCTATGGGTCACTGTAGGTCGCTATGGGGTCGTTATGGGTCGCTGTGGGTCCCTATGGGTCGCTATGGGTCTCTATGGGTCTCTATGGGTCTCTATGGGTCTCTATGAGTCGTTATGGGTCGCTATGGGTCCCTATGGGTCCCTATGGGACTCTATGGATCCCTGTGGGTCTCTCTCTATGGGTCCCCATGGGTCTCTATGGGTCACTGTGGGTCGCTATGGGGCCGCTATGGGGTCTTTATGGGTCGCTATGGGTCTCTATGGGTCTCTATGAGTCGTTATGGGTCGCTGTGGGTCCCTATGAGTCTCTATGGGTCGCTGTGGGTCGCTATGGGTCTCTATGAGTCCCTATGGGTTCCTATGGGGTCGCTGTGGGTCCCTATGGGTCCCTATGGGTCTCTATGGGTCTCTATGAGTCGTTATGGGTCGCTGTGGGTCCCTATGGGTCTCTATGGGTCGCTATGGGTCGCTGTGGGTCCCTATGGGTCTCTATGGGTCTCTATGGGTCCCTATGGGTCTCTATGTGTCCCTATGGCTCTCTATGGGTCTCTGTGGGTCTCTATGGGTCTCTATGGGTCCCTATGGGTCCCTATGGGTCCCTATGGGGTCGCTATGGGTCGCTATGGGTCGCTGTGGGTCGCCGTGGGGCCCTATGGGGTCGCTATGTGTCTCTGTGGGTCGCTATGGGTCACCGTGGGTCGCTATGGTTCCCTATGGGTCGCTGTGGGTCGCTGTGGGTCTCTATGGGTATCTATGGGTCCGTATGGGGTCGTTGTGGGTCGCAATGGGTCACTGTGGGTCGCTGTGGGTCACTGTGGGTATCTATGGGTGTCTATGGGTCTCTATGGGTCTCTATGGGTCTCTATGGGTCTCTATGGGTCTCTATGGGTCTCTATGGGTCCCCGTGGGTCTCTATGGGTCACTGTGGGTCGCTATGGGGTCTCTATGGGACGCTGTGGGTCCCTATGGGTCTCTATGGGTCTCTATGGGTCCCTATGGGTCTCTATGGGTCTCTATGGGTCTCTATGAGTCGTTATGGGTCGCTGTGGGTCCCTATGGGTCCCTATGGGTCGCTATGGGTCTCTATGGGTCTCTATGAGTCGTTATGGGTCGCTATGGGTCCCTATGGGTCGCTATGGGTCGCTATGGGTCGCTGTGGGTCGCTATGGGTCCCTGTGGGTCTCTCTCTATGGGTCCCCGTGGGTCTCTATGGGTCACTGTGGGTCGCTATGGGGTCTCTATGGGGCCGCTATGGGGTCTTTATGGGTCGCTATGGGTCCCTATGGGTCTCTATGGGTCTCTATGGGTCTCTATGAGTCGTTATGGGTCGCTGTGGGTCCCTATGGGTCTCTATGGGTCGCTATGGGTCGCTGTGGGTCCCTATGGGTCTCTATGGGTCTCTATGGGTCTCTATGGGTCCCTATGGGTCGCTATGGTTCCCTATGGCTCTCTATGGCTCTCTATGGGTCCCTATGGGTCCCTATGGGTCCCTATGGGGTCGCTGTGGGTCGCTGTGGGTCGCTGTGGGTCGCCGTGGGGCCCTATGGGGTCGCTATGGGTCGCTATGGGGTCGCTGTGGGTCACCGTGGGGCCCTATGGATCGCTATGGGTCGCTGTGGGTCTCTATGGGTATCTATGGGTCCGTATGGGGTCGCTATGGGTCGCTATGGGTCACTGTGGGTCGCTGTGGGTCACTGTGGGTGTCTATGGGTGTCTGTGTGTCTCTATGGGTCTCTATGGGTCTCTATGGGTCTCTATGGGTCCCCGTGGGTCTCTATGGGTCACTGTGGGTCGCTATGGGGTCTCTATGGGACGCTGTGGGTCCCTATGGGTCTCTATGGGTCTCTATGGGTCCCTATGGGTCTCTATGGGTCTCTATGGGTCTCTATGAGTCGTTATGGGTCGCTGTGGGTCCCTATGGGTCCCTATGGGTCGCTATGGGTCTCTATGGGTCTCTATGGGTCTCTATGAGTCGTTATGGGTCGCTATGGGTCCCTATGGGTCTCTGTGGGTCTCTATGGCTCTCTATGGGTCCCTATGGGTCCCTATGGGGTCGCTATGGGTCGCTATGGGTCGCTGTGGGTCGCCGTGGGGCCCTATGTGGTCGCTATGTGTCTCTGTGGGTCGCTATGGGTCACCGTGGGTCGCTATGGTTCCCTATGGGTCGCTGTGGGTCGCTGTGGGTCGCTGTGGTTCGCTGTGGGTCTCTATGGGTATCTATGGGTCCGTATGGGGTCGCTATGGGTCGCTGTGGGTCACTGTGGGTATCTATGGGTGTCTATGTGTCTCTATTGCTCTCTATGGGTCTCTATGGGTCTCTATGGGTCTCCGTGGGTCTCTATGGGTCCCCGTGGGTCTCTATGGGTCCCTATGGGTCCCTATGGGTCTCTATGGGTCTCTATGGGTCTCTATGAGTCGTTATGGGTCGCTGTGGGTCTCTATGGGTCTCTATGGATCTCTATGGGTCTCTGTGTGGTTGCTATGGGTCTCAATGGGTCGCTATGGGTCCCTGTGGGTCTCTATGTGTCGCTATGGGTCTCTATGGGGTTGCTATGGGTCGCTATGGGTCCTCTATGGCTCTCTATGGGTCTCTATGGGTCTCTATGGGTCTCTATGGATCTCTATGGGTCGCTGTGGGTCGCTATGGGTCGCTGTGTGTCGCTATGGGTCTCTATGTGTCGCTATGGGTCTCTATGGGGTTGCTATGGGTTACTATGAGTCTCTATGGGGTCGCTATGGGTCTCTATGGCTCTCTATGGGTCGCTATGGGTCTCTATGGGGTCGCTATGGGTCGCTATGGGTCCTCTATGGGTCTCTATGTGTCCCTATGGCTCTCTATGGATCGCTGTGGGTCGCTATGGGTCGCTGTGGGTCACTATGGGTCTCTATGGGTCGCTTTGGTCGCTGTGGGTCTCTGTGGGTCGCTATGGCTCTCTATGGGTCGCTATGGGTCGCTGTGGGTCGCTATGGGTCCCTATGGGTCTCTATGGGTCCCTATGGGTCTCTATGGGTCTCTATGGGTCTCTATGGCTCTCTATGGGTCCCTATGGGTCTCTATGGGTCTCTATGGGTCTCTATGGGTCCCTATGGGTCTCTATGGGTCCCTATGGCTCTCTATGGCTCTCTATGGGTCCCTATGGGTCCCTATGGGTCCCTATGGGGTCGCTATGGGTCGCTGTGGGTCGCTGTGGGTCGCCGTGGGGCCCTATGGGGTCGCTATGGGTCGCTATGGGTCGCTATGGGTCGCTATTGGGTCGCAGAGTGGGGGCCCTATGGGGCGGCGGCGCTGACGCGGTTTCCTGCAGAGCGCCATTGCGGCGCCGTCGCCCCACGGGGAACCCCCGCCCCTCCCCCCCCCCCGCCCCACAGCGCCGCCACCGCCGCCCCACGGCACACGCTGCTGCGGTGAGAACGGGGCCGGTGGTGGGGGCTGGGGGGCAGATCTATGGGGCTGGGGGCAGGAGATGTGGGGCTGAGGCCTAGTTGTGGGGCTGAGGCCTAGTTGTGGGGCTGGGGGTCAGATCTGTGGGGCTGAGGCCTAGTTGTGGGGCTGAGGCCTAGTTGTGGGGGCTGGGGGTCAGATCTGTGGGGCTGAGGCCTAGTTGTGGGGCTGGAGGGTGAAGAAGTGGGGCTGGGGGGCGCAGGTGTGGGGCTGGGGGTCAGATTCTGTGGGGCTGGGGATCAGAGATGTGGGGCTGAGGGGCAGAGATGCGGGGCTGGGGGTCAGATCTGTGGGGCTGAGGTCAGAGATGAGGGGCTGGGGTCAGATCTGTGGGGCTGGGGGTCAGAGATGTGGGGCTGAGGCCTAGTTGTGGGGTTGGGGGTCAGATCTGTGGGGCTGGGGGGCAGAGATGCGGGGCTGGGGGGCAGATCTGTGGGGCTGGGGGGCAGATCTATGGGGCTGGGGGGCAGATCTGTGGGGCTGGGGGGCAGATCTATGGGGCTGGGGGTCAGATCTGTGGGGCTGGGGGTCAGAGATGTGGGGCTGAGGCCTAGTTATGGGGCTGAGGCCTAGTTGTGGGGCTGGGGGTCAGATCTGTGGGGCTGGGGGGCAGAGATGTGGGGGCTGAGGCCTAGTTGTAGGGCTGGGGGTCAGATCTGTGGGGCCTGAGGCCTAGTTGTGGGGCTGGGGGTCAAAGATGTGGGGGCTGAGGCCTAGTTATGGGGCTGAGGCCTAGTTGTGGGGCTGGGGGTCAGATCTGTGGGGCTGGGGGGGCAGAGATGTGGGGCTGTGGCCTACTTGTGGGGCTGAGACCTAGTTGTGGAGCTGGGGGTCAGATCTATGGGGGCTGGGGTCAGATCTGTGGGGCTGGGGATCAGATCTATGGGGGCTGGGGGCCAGATGTGGGGCTGGGGGTCAGATCTGTGGGGCTGGGGGTCAGATGTGGGGCTGGGGGGCAGATCTGTGGGGCAGGGGGGCATAGATGTGGGGCTGAGGCCTAGTTGTGGGGCTGGGGGTCAGATCTGTGGGGCTGGGGGTCAGATGTGGGGCTGGGGGGCAGATCTGTGGGGCTGGGGGGCAGAGATGTGGGGCTGAGGCCCAGTTGTGGGGCTGAGACCTAGTTGTGGAGCTGGGGGTCAGATCTATGGGGCTGGGGTCAGATGTGGGGCTGGGGCTCAGATCTGTGGGGCTGGGGGTCAGATGTGGGGCTGGGGGGCAGATCTGTGGGGCTGGGGGTCAGAGATGTGGGGCTGAGGCCTAGTTGTGGGGCTGGGGATCAGATCTGTGGGGCTGGGGGCAGAGATGTGGGACTGAGGCCTAGTTGTGGGGCTGGGGGTCAGATCTGTGGGGCTGGGGGGCAGACCTATGGGGCTGAGGTCAGAGATGTGGGGCTGAGGCCTAGTTGTGGGGCTGGGGGTCAGATCTGTGGGGCTGGGGATCAGATCTATGGGGCTGAGGTCAGAGATGTGGGGCTGAGGCCTAGTTGTGGGGCTGGGGGGCAGATCTGTGGGGCTGGGGGGGCAGAGATGTGGGGCTGAGGCCTAGTTGTGGGGCTGGGGGTCAGATCTATGGGGCTGGGGGGCAGATCTGTGGGGCTGGGGGCAGAGATGTGGGGCTGAGGCCTAGTTGTGGGGCTGGGGGTCAGATCTGTGGGGCTGGGGGGCAGAGATGCGGGGCTGGGGGTCAGATCTGTGGGGCTGAGGCCTAGTTGTGGGGCTGGAGGGTGCAGATGTGGGGCTGGGGGGCGCAGGTGTGGGGGCTGGGGGTCAGATCTGTGGGGCTGGGGGGCAGACCTATGGGGCTGAGGTCAGAGATGTGGGGCTGAGGCCTAGTTGTGGGGCTGGGGGGCAGATCTGTGGGGCTGGGGGGCAGAGATGTGGGGCTGAGGCCTAGTTGTGGGGCCTGGGGGGTCAGATCTGTGGGGCTGGGGGGGCAGATCTGTGGGGCTGGGGGGCAGACCTATGGGGCTGAGGTCAGAGAATGTGGGGCTGAGGCCTAGTTGTGGGGCTGGGGGTCAGATCTGTGGGGCTGGGGGGCAAAGAAGTGGGGCTGAGGCCTAGTTGTGGGGCTGGGGGGTCAGATCTATGGGGCTGGGGGGCAGAGATGCGGGGCTGGGGGGGCAGATCTGTGGGGCTGGGGGGCAGATCTATGGGGCTGGGGGGCAGATCTGTGGGGCTGGGGGGCAGATCTATGGGGCTGGGGGTCAGATCTGTGGGGCTGGGGGTCAGAGATGTGGGGCTGAGGCCTAGTTATGGGGCTGAGGCCTAGTTGTGGGGCTGGGGGTCAGATCTGTGGGGCTGGGGGTCAGAGATGTGGGGCTGAGGCCTACTTGTGGGGCTGGGGGTCAGATCTGTGGGGCTGAGGCCTACTTGTGGGGGCTGGGGGTCAAAGATGTGGGGCTGAGGCCTAGTTATGGGGCTGAGGCCTAGTTGTGGGGCTGGGAGTCAGATCTGTGGGGCTGGGGGTCAGAGATGTTGGGGCTGTGGCCTACTTGTGGGGCTGAGACCTAGTTGTGGAGCTGGGGGGTCAGATCTATGGGGCTGGGGTCAGATCTGTGGGGCTGGGGATCAGATCTGTGGGGCTGGGGGTCAGATGTGGGGCTGGGGGTCAGATCTGTGGGGCTGGGGGGCAGAGATGTGGGGCTGAGGCCTAGTTGTGGGGCTGGGGGTCAGATCTATGGGGCTGGGGGGCAGAGATGTGGGGCTGGGGGGCAGATCTATGGGGCTGAGGTCAGAGTTGTGGGGCTGAGGCCTAGTTGTGGGGCTGGGGGTCAGACCTGTGGGGCTGGGGGGCAGAGATGCGGGGCTGGGGGGGCAGATCTGTGGGGCTGGGGGGCAGAGATGTGGGGCTGAGGCCTAGTTGTGGGGCTGGGGGTCAGATCTGTGGGGCTGGGGTCAGATCTATGGGGCAGGGGGTTGTTCTATGGGGGCTGTGGGGTCAGAGATGTGGGGCTGAGGCCCAGTTGTGGGGCTGGGGTCAGATCTGTGGGGCTGGGGATCAGATCTATGGGGCTGGGGGTCAGATGTGGGGCTGGGGGGTCAGATCTGTGGGGGCTGAGGGGCAGAGATGTGGGGCTGAGACCTAGTTGTGGGGCTGGGGGTTCAGATCTGTGGGGCTGGGGGGCAGAGATGTGGGGCTGAGGCCTACTTGTGGGGCTGGGGGTCAGATCTGTGGGGCTGGGGGGCAGAGATGTGGGGCTGAGGCCTAGTTGTGGGGCTGGGGGTCAGATCTGTGGGGCTGAGGCCTAGTTGTGGGGCTGGGGGTCAAAGATGTGGGGCTGAGGCCTAGTTATGGGGCTGAGGCCTAGTTGTGGGGCTGGGGGTCAGATCTGTGGGGCTGGGGGGCAGATCTGTGGGGCTGGGGGGCAGACCTATGGGGCTGAGGTCAGAGTTGTGGGGCTGAGGCCTAGTTTGTGGGGCTGGGGGTCAGATCTATGGGGCTGGGGGGCAGATCTGTGGGGCTGGGGGTCAGACCTATGGGGCTGAGGTCAGAGATGTGGGGCTGAGGCCTAGTTGTGGGGCTGGGGGGGCAGATCTGTGGGGCTGGGGGTCAGATCTGTGGGGCTGGGGGCAGAGATGTGGGGCTGAGGCCTAGTTGTGGGGCTGGGGGTCAGATCTGTGGGGCTGGGGGTCAGATCTGTGGGGCTGGGGGGCGCAGATGTGGGGCTGGGGCTCAGAGATGTGGGGCTGGGGGTCAGATCTATGGGGCAGGGGTTGTTCTATGGGGCTGTGGGGTCAGAGATGTGGGGCTGAGGCCTAGTTGTGGGGCTGGGTGTCAGATCTATGGGGCTGAGGTCAGATCTATGGGGCTGAGGCCTAGTTGTGGGGCTGGGGGTCAGATCTATGGCGCTGAGGTCAGAGATGTGGGGCTGAGGCCTAGTTGTGGGGCTGGGGGTCAGATCTATGGGGCAGAGGGGGTCAGATCTATGGGGCAGGAGGTTCACATCTATGGGGCAGAAGGGTCTGGAATCTATGGGGCAGAGGGATCCCACATCTATGGGGCAGAGGGGTCTGGAATCTATGGGGCAAAAGGGTCTGGAATCTATGGGGCAGAGGAGTCAGAAATCTATGGGGCAGAGGGATCCCACATCTATGGGGCAGAGGGACCCCACATCTATGGGGCAGAGGGGTCAGAAATCTATGGGGCAAAAGGGTCTGGAATCTATGGGGCAGAGGGGCCCCACATCTATGGGGCAGAAGGATCCAGAATCTATGGGGCAGAGGGGTCAGAAATCTATGGGGCAAAAGGGTCTGGAATCTATGGGGCAGAGGGGCCCCACATCTATGGGGCAGAGGGATCCCCACATCTATGGGGCAGAGGGGTCTGGAATCTATGGGGCAAAAGGGTCTGGAATCTATGGGGCAGAGGGGCCCCACATCTATGGGGCAGAGGGATCCAGATTCTATGGGGCAGAAGGGTCTGGAATCTATGGGGCAGAGGGATCCCACATCTATGGGGCAGAGGGATCCCCACATCTATGGGGCAGAGGGGTCAGAAATCTATGGGGCAAAAGGGTCTGGAATCTATGGGGCAGAGGGGCCCCACATCTATGGGGCAGAGGGATCCAGATTCTATGGGGCAGAAGGGTCTGGAATCTATGGGGCAGAGGGATCCCACATCTATGGGGCAGAGGGACCCCACATCTATGGGGCTATGGGGCAGAGGGGCCCCCCATCTATGGGGCAGAGGGACCCCCTAAAGCCCCGCCCCCCAACCGCAAAACCGGAAGTCCCGCCCCTCTCCCCCCTCCCCCCCCCCAGGAGCATTTCCGTTCCCGCGCCGCCCCTCCCCCCCTTTCCCGCCATGGACGCCACGTACGCCGTCGTCAATAAGGGGCGGGGCCGAGGGCGAGGCCACGCCCACACCGCCAGAGACCACGCCCACACCGCGCTAGACCCCGCCCATTTCCTCGGAGATCACGCCCACTCCACACGAGACCACGCCCACTACGAGCTAGACCCCGCCCCTTTGCTCAGAGACCACGCCCCCGCCGGGAGAGGCAACGCCCCCGCGGGAAGCCCCGCCCACAGCGGTGAGCCAATGGGGAGCGGGGGGTTGTGCGGGGGGGGGGAGTGGGCGGGGCTTGGTTTGATTGGACGATGTGGAGGAGGGGGGGCGGGGGACTGAGCGGTGTGTAGGGGTAAGGGGGCGGGGCTTAAAGGGGGCGGGGCTTAGAGGGGGCGGGCCTGAAAGGGGATTGGTTGGAACTGGATGATGGTGATTAGGGGGCGGGGCTTAGAGGGGCGGGGCTTAACGAGGGGCGAGGCTGAAAAGGGGATTGGTTGGAGGTGGATGATGGTGATTAGGGGGCGGGGCTTAAAGGGGGCGGGGCTTAAGAGGGCGGGGCTGAAAGGGGATTGGTTGGAGGTGGATGATGGTGATTAGGGGGCGGGGCTTAAAGGGGCGGGGCTTAGAGGGGGCGGGCCTGAAAGGGGATTGGTTGGAACTGGATGATGGTGATTAGGGGGCGGGGCGTAGAGGGGCGGGGCTTAGAGGGGGCGGGGCCCGGAAGGGGATTGGTTGGAGGTGGATGATGGTGATCAGGGGGCGTGGCTTAAAGGGGCGGGGCTTAGATGGGGACTTGGCTGAAAGGGGATTGGTTAGAGGTGGGTAATGGTGGTTAGGGGGCGTGGCTTTAAAAGGGGCGTGGCTTAAAGGGGGCGGGGTCTGAAAGGGGATTGGTTGTAGGTGGATGATGGTGATTAGGGGGCGGGGCTTAAAGGGACGGGGTCTGAAAGGGGATTGGTTGGAGTTGGGTGATGGTAATTAGGGGGCGGGGCTTAACGGGGGCAGGGCCTGGAAGGGGATTGGTTGGAGGTGGGTGGTGTTAATTAGGGGGCGGGGCTTAAAGGGGCGGGGTCTGAAAGGGCTTAAAGGGGCAGGCGCTTATAGGGAATCTATGGGGCGGCTATGGGGCATCTATGGGGGGCGGCTATGGGGCATCTATGGGGCGGCTATGGGGCAGCTATGGGCGGCTATGGGGCATCTATGGGGCGGCTATGGGGCGTCCATGGGTCCTCTGCCCCACAGCTCCCCCTGACGGTGCGTACGAGGAGGTGACGCCGCCGGGGGACAGCGCTGGCTCCTGCACTGGGTGAGGGGCTGCCCCATAGCTGCCCCATAGCTGCCCCATAGCTGCCCCTTAGCTGCCCCATAGCTGCCCCATAGCTGCCCCTTAGCTGCCCCATAGCTGCCCCATGGCTTTCCCATGGCTGCCCCATAGCAGACCCATAGCTGCCCTATGGCTGCCCCACAGCTGCCCCCATAGCAGCCCCATAGCTGCCCCATAGCTGCCCCATAGCTGCCCCATGGCTGCCCCATAGCAGACCCATAGCTGCCCCATAGCTGCCCCATAGCTGCCCCTTGGCTGCCTTATAGCTGCCCCATGGCAGCCCCATGGCTGCCCCATAGCTGCCCCATAGCTGCCCCATGGCTGCCTTATAGCTGCCCATAGCTGCCCCATAGCTGCCCCATGGCTGCCCCATAGCTGCCCCATAGCTGCCCCATAGCAGACCCATAGCTGCCCCATGGCCGCCCCATAAAGGCTCCATAACTGCCCCATAGCACCCCATAGCTGCCCCACAGATCCCCATGGACCCCCATATTGCCCCATAGGACCCCATAGCACCCCATAGAACCCCACAGAACCCCATAGCACCCCATAGAACCCCACAGAACCCCATAGTGCCCCATAGGACCCCATAGCCCCCCATAGGACCCCATAGAACCCCATAGATCTCTCTGAAACCCATAGCACCCTATAGGACCCCATAGAACCCCATAGGACCCCATAGAACCCCATAGATCTCTCTGAAACCCCATAGCACCCCATAGATCCCCACAGAACCCCATAGCACCCCATAGGATCCCATAGAACCCCATAGATCCCCATAGAACCCCATAGGACCCCATAGAACCCCATAGATCCCCATAGAACCCATTGTGCCCCACAGAACCCCATAGGACCCCACAGAACCCCATAGATCCCCATAGAACCCCATAGGACCCCATAGAACCCCGTAGTGCCCCACAGAACCCCATAGCGCCTCATAGACCCCCATTGTGCCCCATAGGACCCCATAGGGCCCCATAGAAACCCCATAGAACCCCATAGATCCCTATAGAACCCCATTGTGCCCCACGGAACCCCATAGGACCCCATAGCACCCCCATTGGATCTCATAGGACCTCATAGAACCCCATAGCACCCCATAGAACCCCATAGAACCCCATAGAACCCCATAGGGCCCTATAGATCCCCATAGAACCCCATAGGACCCCATAACGCCCCCCCAGCGCCCCATAACCGCCCCCTCTGTGCCCCATAGGGTTCCAGAAACGACCCATAGGATCCCATAGCCCCCCCATAGGACCCCATAGAACCCCATAGATCTCTCTGAAACCCCATAGCACCCTATAGGACCCATAGAACCCCATAGGACCCCATAGAACCCCATAGATCTCTCTGAAACCCCATAGCACCCCATAGATCCCCACAGAACCCCATAGCACCCCATAGGACCCCATAGAACCCCATAGATCTCTCTGAAACCCCATAGCACCCCATAGATCCCCATAGAACCCCATAGGACCCCATAGAACCCCATAGAACCCCATTGTGCCCCACAGAACCCCATAGGACCCCACAGAACCCCATAGATCCCCATAGTGCCCCATAGGACCCCATAGAACCCCGTAGGGCCCCACAGAACCCCATAGCGCCTCATAGACCCCCATTGTGCCCCATAGGACCCCATAGGGCCCCATAGAACCCCATAGAACCCCATAGAACCCCATTGTGCCCCACGGAACCCCATAGGACCCCATAGCACCCCATTGGATCTCATAGGACCCCATAGAACCCCATAGAACCCCGTAGTGCCCCACAGAACCCCATAGCGCCTCATAGACCCCCATTGTGCCCCATAGGACCCCATAGAACCCCATAGATCTCTCTGAAACCCCATAGCACCCCATAGATCCCCACAGAACCCCATAGCACCCCATAGGATCCCATAGGACCCCATAGATCCCCATAGAACCCCATAGGACCCCATAGAACCCCATAGATCCCCATAGAACCCCATTGTGCCCCACAGAACCCCATAGGACCCCACAGAACCCCATAGATCCCCATAGTGCCCCATAGGACCCCATAGGACCCCATAGGGCCCCGTAGTGCCCCACAGAACCCCATAGCGCCTCATAGACCTCCATTGTGCCCCATAGGACCCAATAGAACCCCATTGTGCCCCACAGAACCCCATAGGACCCCACAGAACCCCATAGATCCCCATAGCACCCCATTGGATCCCATAGGACCCCATAGAACCCCATAGCACCCCATAGGACCCCATAGAACCCCATAGAACCCCATAGGGCCCCTATAGATCCCCATAGAACCCCATAGGACCCCATAACGCCCCCCCAGCGCCCCATAACCGCCCCCTCTGTGCCCCATAGGGTTCCAGAAACGACCCATAGGATCCCATAGCCCCCCATAGGACCCCATAGAACCCCATAGATCTCTCTGAAACCCCATAGCACCCCATAGGACCCCATAGAACCCCATAGGACCCCATAGAACCCCATAGATCTCTCTGAAACCCCATAGCACCCCATAGATCCCCACAGAACCCCATAGCACCCCATAGGATCCCATAGGACCCCATAGAACCCCATAGATCCCCATAGATCCCCATTGTGCCCCACAGAACCCCATAGGACCCCACAGAACCCCATAGATCCCCATAGTGCCCCATAGAACCCCATAGGACCCCATAGAACCCCATAGATCCCCATAGTGCCCCATAGGACCCCATAGAACCCCGTAGGGCCCCACAGAACCCCATTGGATCTCATAGGACCCCATAGCAACCCCATAGGGCCCCATAGAACCCCATAGAACCCCATAGAACCCCATTGTGCCCCACGGAACCCCATAGGACCCCATAGCACCCCATTGGATCTCATAGGACCCCATAGAACCCCATAGAACCCCGTAGTGCCCCACAGAACCCCATAGCGCCTCATAGACCCCCATTGTGCCCCATAGGACCCCATTAGAACCCCATAGATCTCTCTGAAACCCCATAGCACCCCATAGATCCCCACAGAACCCCATAGCACCCCATAGGATCCCATAGGACCCCATAGATCCCCATAGAACCCCATAGGACCCCATAGAACCCCATAGATCCCCATAGAACCCCATAGATCCCCACAGAACCCCATAGGACCCCACAGAACCCCATAGATCCCCATAGTGCCCCATAGGACCCCATAGGACCCCATAGGGCCCCGTAGTGCCCCACAGAACCCCATAGCGCCTCATAGACCTCCATTGTGCCCCATAGGACCCAATAGAACCCCATTGTGCCCCACAGAACCCCATAGGACCCCACAGAACCCCATATGACCCCATAGCACCCCATTGGATCCCATAGGACCCCATAGAACCCCCATAGCACCCCATAGGCCCCCATAGCACCCCATAGAACCCCATAGAACCCCATAGGGCCCTATAGATCCCCATAGAACCCCATAGGACCCCATAACGCCCCCCCAGCGCCCCATAACCGCCCCCTCTGTGCCCCATAGGGTTCCGGGAACGGCCCCCGAAGCCGCGCGGTCCGCGCCCCCCCCCACCCCAATGGGGCTCCGTGTGACAGCAGCGCCGAAATGGACCCCAATAAAAACCCCACATCCCGTGGGGACCCCAAATGCCACCGGGACCCCAAATCCTTGGACTCTGACCCCAAATCCTATGACTCTGACCCCCAAATCCCACTGCTCTGACCCTAAATCCCACTGCTCTGACCCCAAATCCCACTGCTCTGACCCTAAATCCCATTGCTCTGACCCCAAATCCCACTGCTCTGACCCTAAATCCCATTGCTCTGACCCCAAATCCTATTACTTTGACCCCAAATCAACCCAAATCCTATTACTCTGACCCCAAATCCTATTACTCTAACCACAAATCCACTGCTCTGACCCCAAATCCCATTGGGACCCCAAATCCCACTGCTCTGACCCCAAATCATATGACTCTGACCCCAAATCCCACTGCTCTGTCCCCGAATCCCATTGGGACCCAAATCCCACTGCTCTGACCCCAAATCCTATTACTCTGACCCCAAATCCCATTGGGACCCCGAATCCCATTACTCTGACCCCAAATCCCACTGCTGTGGCCCCAAATCCTATTACTCTCACCCCAAATCCCATTGGGACCCCAAATCCCACTGCTCTGATCCCAAATCCCATTGGGAACCCAAATCCTATTACTCTGACCCCAAATCCTATTGCTCTGACCCCAAATCCCACTGCTCTGACCCCAAATCCCATTGGGACCCCCAAATCCCACTGCTCTGACCCCAAAATCCTATGACTCTGACCCCAAATCCCACTGCTCTGACCCCAGATCCCATTGCTCTGACCCCAAATCCTATTACTTTGACCCCAAATCCTATTACTCTGACCCCAAATCCCACTGCTCTGACCCCAGATCCCATTGCTCTGACCCCAAATCCTATTACTTTGACCCCAAATCCCATTGGAAACTCAAATCCTATTACTCTGACCCCAAATCCCACTGCTCTGACCCCAAATCCCATTGGGACCCCCAAATCCTACTGCTCTGAGCCCAAATCCCATTACTCTGACCCCAAATCCGACTGCTCTGACCCCCAATCCTATGATTCTGACCCCAAATCCCACTGCTCTGACCCCAAATCCTATTACTCTGACCCCAAATCCCACTGCTCTGACCCCAAATCCCATTGGGACCCCAAATCCCACTGCTCTGACCCCAAATCCTATTACTCTGAACCCAAATCCCATTGGGACCCCCAATCCTATGATTCTGACCCCAAATCCCACTGCTCTGCCCCCAAATTCTATTACTCTCACCCCAAATCCCATTGGGAACCCAAATCCTATTACTCTGACCCCAAATCCTATGACTCTGACCCCAAATCCCACTGCTCTGACCCCAAATCCTATGGCTCTGACCCCACATCCTTTTACTCTGACCCCAAATCCCACTGCTCTGTCCCCAGATCCTATTACTCTGACCCCAAATCCCATTGGGACCCCCAATCCCACTGCTCTGACCCCAAATCCTATGACTCTGACCCCAAATCCCACTGCTCTGACCCCAAATCCCACTGCTCTGACCCAAATCCTTCTGCTCTGACCCCAAATCTCATTGGTACCCCAAATTCTATGACTCTGACCCCAAATCCTATGACTCTGACCCCAAATCCCACTGCTCCGATCCCAAATCCCATTACTCTGACTCCAAATCCCACTGCTCCGATCCAAATCCCACTGCTCTGACCCCAAATCCTATTACTCTCACCCCAAATCCCATTGGAAACCCAAATCGTATTACCATGACCCCAAATCCTATTACTCCGACCCCAAATCCCACTGCTCTGACCCCAAATCCTACTACTCTGACCCCAAATCCCACTTCTCTGACCCCAAATCCTATTACTCTGACCCCAGATCCCATTGGGACCCCAAATCCCACTGCTGTGACCCCCCAATCCTATTCCTTTGACCCCATATCCCACTGCTCTGATCCCAAATCCTATTACTCTGACCCCAAATCCTATTACTCTGACGCCAAATCCATTCGGACCCCAAATCCTATGACTCTGACCCCAAATCCTATTACTCTGACCCCAAGTCCTACTGCTCTGACCCCAATGGGTTATGGGGTTCAATGGGATTATGGGTTCTATTGGGGATTATGGGGTTTCATGTTTGGGATTATGGGGTTCTGCAGTAGATTATGGGTTTCTATGGGGGATTATGGGGTTCTATGGGGGATTATGGGGTTCTATGTGGGATTATGGGGTCCTAGGTTTGGGATTATGGGATTCTATGTGGGATTATGAGGTTCTATGGGGGATTATGGGATTCTATGTTGGATTATGGGGTTCTATGAGGGATTATGGGATTCTATGTGGGATTATTTGGGATAATGGGATTCTGTGTGGGATTATGGTTTCTATGTTTGGGATTATGGGGGTTTTATGTTTGGGATTACGGGGTTCTATGGGGGATTATTGGGGATTATGGGGTTCTATGTGGGATTATGGGGTTCTATGTTTGGGATTATGAGGTTCTATGTTTGGGATTATGGGGATTATTTGGGATAATGGGGTCCTACGTTTGGGATTATGGGGTTTTATGTTTGGGATTATGGGATTCTATGAGGGATTATTTGGGATTATGGGGTTCTGTGTGGGATTACGGGGGTCCTAGGTTGGGGTTATGGGGTTCTATGTGGGATTATATAGGATTATGGGATTCTATGTGGGATTATGGGTTTCTACGTTTGGGATTATGGGTTTTTTTGGGGGATTATGGGGTTCTATATTTGGGATTATTGGGGATTATGGGTTTCTATGTGGGATTATGGGTTCCTATGTTTGGGATTATGTGATTCTATGGGGGATTATTTGGGATTATGGGATTCTGTGGGGGATTATGGGGTCCCGTGTTTGGGATTATGGGTTCTATGGGGGATTATTTGGGATAATGGGATTCTATGTGGGATTATGGGTTCCTACGTTTGGGATTATGGGTTTTATGTTTGGGATTATGGGATTCTATGGGGAAATTATTGGGGATTATGGGGTTCTATGTGGGATTATGGGGTTCTATGTGGGATTATGGGTTCTACGGGGAATTATGGGGTTCTATGGGGGATTATTTGGGATTATGGGTTTCTATGTTTGGGATTATGAGGTTCTATGGGGGATTATGGGATCCTATGTTTGAGATTATGGGGTTCTATGTTTGGGATTATGGGATTCTATGTGGGATTATGAGATTCTATGAGGGATTATGGGATTCCATGGGGGGGTTATGGGGTTCTATGGGGGGATTATGGGGTTCTATGTGGGATTATGGGGTCCCATGTTTGGGATTATGGGATTCTATGTGGGATTATTGGGGATTATGGGGTCCTATGAGGGATTACGGGGTCCTAGGTTTGGGATTATGGGGTTCTATGGGGTATTATGGGGTTCTATGTGGGATTATTCGGGATTATGGGGTTCTATGGGGGATTATTAGGGGTTACGGGATTCTATGTGGGATTATGGATTCCTACGTTTGGGATTATGGGGTTCTATGTGGGATTATGGGATTCTATGGGGAATTATTTGGGGTTATGGGGTTCTATGGGGGATTATTGGGGATTATGGGGTTCTATGTGGGATTATGGGGATCTAGGTGGGATTATGGGGTTCTATGTTTGGGATTATGGGGTTCTATGTGGGATTATGCGATTCTATGGGGGATTATTTGGGATTATGGGGTTTTGTGTGGGATTATAAGGTTCTATGGGGGATTATGGTGTCCTACGTTTCGGATTATGAGGTTCTATGTTTGGGATTATGGGATTCTATGGGGGATTATGAGATTCTATGAGGGATTATGGGATTCCATGGGGGGTTATGGGGTTCTATATGGGATTACGGGGTCCTACGTTTGGGATTATGGGGTTTTATGTTTGGGATTATGGGGTTCTATGAGGGATTTTATGGAATTATGGGGTTCTATGTGGGATTACGGGGTCCTACGTTTGGGATTATGGGTTTCTATGGGGGGGTTATGGGGTTCTATGGGGGATTATGGGGTTCGATTTGGGATTATTGGGGATTATGGGATTCTATGTGGGACTATGGGTTCCTACGTTTGGGATTATGGGGTTCTATGTGGGATTGTGGGATTCTATGGGGGATTATATGGGATTATGGGTTTCTATGTTTGGGATTATGGGGTTTTATATTTGGGATTATGGGGTTCTATGGGGGATTATTGGGGATTATGGGGTTCTATGTGGGATTATGGGTTTCTATGTGGGATTATGGGGTTCTATGTGGGATTATTTGGGATAATGGGATTCTATGTGGGATTATGGGTTTCTATGTTTGGGATTATGGGGTTCTATGGGGGATTATTGGGGATTATGTGGTTCTATGTGGGATTATGCGATTCTGTGGGGGATTATTTGGGATAATGGGATTCTATGTGGGATTATGGGGTTCTATGGGGGATTATGGGGTTCTATGTTTGGGATTATGGGGTTCTATGGGGCATTATGGGGTTCTATGGGGGATTATTGGGGATTATGGGGTTCTATATGGGATTACGGGGTCCTAGGTTTGAGATTATGGGATTCTATGTGGGATTATGGGATTCTATGGGCGATTATGGGGTTCTATGGGGGATTATGGGTTCCTACGTTTGGGATTATGGGGTTTTATGGGGAATTATTTGGGGTTATGGGGTTCTATGTGGGATTATGGGATTCTATGGAGGATTATGGGGTTCTATGGAGGATTATTTGGGATAATGGGATTCTATGTGGGATTATGGGTTCCTACGTTTGGGATTATGGGGTTTTATGTTTGGGATTATGGGATTCTATGGGGAATTATTTGGGGGTTATGGGGTTCTATGTGGGATTATGGGGTTCTATGTGGGATTATGGGGTTCTATGTTTGGGATTATGGGGTTCTATGTGGGATTATGGGGTTCTATGTGGGATTATGCGATTCTATGGGGGATTATTTGGGATTATGGGGTTCTGTGTGGGATTATAAGGTTCTATGGGGGATTATGGGGTCCTACGTTTGGGATTATGGGGTTCTATGTTTGGGATTATGGGGTTCTATGGGGCATTATGGGGTTCTATGGGGGATTATTGGGGATTATGGGATTCTATGGACGATTATGGGGTTCTATGTGGGATTATGGGTTCCTACGTTTGGTATTATGGGGTTTTATGTTTGGGATTATGGGATTCTATGGGGGATTATTGGGATTATGGGGTTCTATGGAGGATTATTTGGGATTATGGGGTTCTATGTGGGATTACGGGGTCCTACGTTTGGGATTATGGGGTTCTATGTGGGATTATTGGGGATTATGGGGTTTGATGGGGGATTATGGGTTTCTATATGGGATTATTTGGGGTTACGGGATTCTGTGTGGGATTATGGGTTCCTATGTTTGGGATTATGGGGTTTTATGTTTGGGATTATTGGGTTCTATGGGGAATTATTTGGGGTTATGGGGTTCTATGGGGGATTATTGGGGATTATGTGGTTCTATGGGGGATTATGGGGTTCTATGTTTGGGATTATGGGATTCTATGTGGGATTATGGGTTCCTATGTTTGGGATTATGGGGTTTTATGTTTGGGATTATGGGGTTCTATGGGGGATTATGGGTTTCAATGTGGGATTATGGGGTTCTATGGGGGATTATGGGATTCTATGGGGATTTGGGGATTATGGGGTTCTATATGGGATTACGGGGTCCTAGGTTTGGGATTATGGGATTCTATGGGGGATTATTTGGGATAATGGGATTCTATGTGGGATTATGGGGTTCTATGGGGGATTATGGGGTTCTATGTGGGATTATGGGGTTCTATGGGGGATTATTTGGGATTATGGGGTTGTATGTGGGATTATGGGGTCCCACGTTTGGGATTATGGGGGTGATGGACGGCCGCTGAGCATTATGGGATGTCCCCCTCCCCCCCTCCCCCCCCCCAATTCAGGACTCCGCCCTCGTTCCCTCACAGCCTTTATTGGAGCCGCACCGCCCCACATCGGACCCATAGATCGGGGAGGGGGTGGGGGGAGGGGCTATAGGTTCCACCCCCCCGACCCTATAGGGCCCCATAAGTGTACGCAGTGCCCCCTATGGCATCGATAGTGCCCCCCCCACCCCCCCACCCCATAGGCACTATAGGGTCAGGATCGGCCCCGTCCATGCTATAGGGCCAGGGGTCCCCATGGGCTCTGTGGGGTTGGGATCGGCCCCACAGATGCTGTAAGGACCCTATGGGATCTATAGGGTGAGCCCCCCCCCCCATAGGGTCAGTATTGGACCCATAGATGCGATAAGGACGTAGGATCTATAGGGGGAGACCCCTCCTCCCCCCCTGATAGGATCTATAGGGCCAGGCTCCCCGTAAGCCCTATAGGGCTGAGATCCCACCCTATAGATCCTATAGGGTCAGCCCCCCATAAGTTCGACGGGATCTGGATGCCCTATAGATGCTATAGGGCTGAGATCCCCCCCCGCATAGATCCTATAGGGTCAGCCCCCCATAGGCTTGACAGGATCTGGATCCCCTATAGACACTATAGGGCTGAGATTCCCCCCCCGCCCCATAGATCCTATAGGGTCAGCCTCTCCATACGTTCTGATCCCCTATAGACGCTATAGGGCTGAGATCCCCCCCCTATAGATCCTATACGGTCAGCCCCCCCCATAAGTTCGAGAGGATCTGGATCCCCTATAGACGCTATAGGGCTGAGGTCCCCCCCCGCCCCATAGATCCTATAGGGTCAGCCCCCCATAAGTTCTGATCCCCTATAGACGCTATAGGGCTGAGATCCCCCCCCTATAGATCCTATACGGTCAGCCCCCCCATAAGTTCGAGAGGATCTGGATCCCCTATAGACGCTATAGGGCTGAGGTCCCCCCCGCCCCATAGATCCTATAGGGTCAGCCCCTCCATAAGTTCTGATCCCCTATAGACCCTATAGGGCTGAGATCCCCCCCTATAGGTCCTATAGGGTCAGCCCCCCATAGGCTTGACAGGATCTGGATCCCCTATAGACACTATAGGGCTGAGGTCCCCCCTGCCCCATAGATCCTATAGGGTCAGCCTCTCCGTAAGTTCTGATCCCCTATAGACGCTATAGGGCTGAGATCACCCCCCCTATAGACGCTATAGGGCTGAGTTCCCCCCCCGCCCCATAGATCCTATAGGGTCAGCCTCTCCATAAGTTCTGATCCCCTATAGACCCTATAGGGCTGAGATCCCCCCCATAGATCCTATAGGGTCAAACCCCTCCATAAGTTCTGATCCCCTATAGACCCTATAGGGCTGAGATTCCGCCCCCTTCCCCCCCCATAGATTCTATAGGGACGGATCCCCCGTAAACATTATAGGGTCACCCCCCCCCCCCCCCCAAAAAAAACCCCACCCTATAGGCGCTATAGGGTCCAGATCCCCCTCAGATGCCCTATAGGGTCCCGTCCCCCCCCCCCCCCACCCCACAGAATCTATAGGGTCGGGACCCCCCCCTCCCCCCCCCCCAGTGCTGCACATATACAAAACCCGCCCCCTATGTACATATATACACGCGGTGGGGGGAGGGGAGGGGGGGGAGGGGCACATCCTGAGTGGGGGGAGGGGGGAGTAACCTCGGAGTAAGGATGGAGTAACGCCCGAGTAGGGGTGGAGGAATGGAGAGCATGGGGGGAGAGCAAAGGGGGAGTAAGGTTGGAGTAAGGGGGAGTAAGGTCGGAGTAAGGGGGGAGTAAGGTCTGAGTAAGGGGGGAGTAAGGTCTGAGTAAGGGGGCAGTAAGGTCTGAGTAAGGGGGGAGTAAGGATGGAGGAGGGTGGAAGAGTCAGGATACCTCGGAGTAAAGGGGGAGTAAGGTCTGAGTAAGGGGGGACTAAGGTCGGAGTAAAGGGGGAGTAAGGATGGAGGAGGGTGGAAGTGTTGGGGAACCTTGGAGTAAACACGGAGTAAGGTCTGAGTAAGGGGGGAGTAAGGATGGAGGAGGGTGGAAGTGTTGAGAGAGCTTGGAGTAAAGGGGGAGAAAGGTCTGAGTAAGGGGGAGTAAGGATGGAGGAGGGTGGAAGTGTTGGGGAACCTTGGAGTAAAGGGGGAGTAAGGTCTGAGTAAGGGGGGAGTAAGGATGGAGGAGGGTGGAAGTGTTGAGAGAGCTTGGAGTAAAGGGGGAGAAAGGTCTGAGTAAGGGGGGAGTAAGGTCTGAGTAAGGGGGGAGTAAGGATGGAGGAGGGTGGAAGAGTCAGGAAACCTCGGAGTAAGGGGGGAATAAGGGGGGGAGTAAGGGGGGAGTAAGGTCTGAGTAAGGGGGAGTAAGGTCTGAGTAAGGGGGGAGTAAGGATGGAGGAGGGTGGAAGTGTCAGGAAACCTCGGAGTAAGGGGGGAGTAAGGGGGGAGTAAGGATGGAGGAGGGTGGAGGTGTTGGGGAACCTTGGAGTAAAGGGTGAGTAAGGTCGGAGTAATAGGGGAGTAAGGATGGAGTAGGTTAGAACCTTGGAGTAAAGGGGGAGTTAGGTCTGAGTAAGTGAGGAGTAAGGATGGAGGAGTGTGGAAGTGTTGGGAGAGCTCGGAGTAAAGGGGGAGTAGGATCGGAGTAAAGGATTAAAGGGGGAGAAAGGATGGAGGAGGGTGGAGGTGTTGGGGAACCTTGGAGTAAACGTGGAGTAAGGTCTGAGTAAGGGGGGGAGTAAGGATGGAGGAGGGTGGAAGTGTTGGGGAACCTTGGAGTAAACGTGGAGTAAGGTCTGAGTAAGGGGGGAGTAAGGATGGAGGAGGGTGGAAGTGTTGGGGAACCTTGGAGTAAAGGGGGAGTTAGGTCTGAGTAAGTGAGGAGTAAGGACGGAGGAGTGTGGAAGTGTTGGGAGAGCTCGGAGTAAAGGGGTAGTAGGGTCGGAGTAAAGGATTAAAGGGGGAGAAAAGATGAAGGAGGGTGGAAGTGTTAGGGAACCTTGGAGTAAACGTGGAGTAAGGTCTGAGTAACGACCGAATGTAGAGTACCATTGGAGCAGGTTGGAAGTATTGGGGAACCTCAGAGTAACACTGGAGTAAAGGTGAAGTAATGGAGGAGTAAAGTGGGCATGCAGGGCAACCTCAAAGTGGGAGGAAGCTCTGAGTAAGGTCGGAGTAACCTTAGAGTTAGCACAGAGTAATGCCGGATTAAGACGGAAGTGTTGGGGAACCTCGGAGCAAAGTGTGAGTAAGCTCAGAGTAAATGGGGAGTAATGATGGAGGAGGGTGGAAGCACAAGGAAACCCTGGAGTAAAGGGGTAGTAAGCTCAGAGTAAGCCAGGAGTAAGGATGGAGGGGGGAGGATGTGTTGGGAATCCTCGGAGTAAAGTGGGAGTAAGCTCAGAGTAAAGGTGGAGCACTTCTGGAGTAAGGCAGAAGTGTTGGCACCACAAGGGTGAGGAGAGCTGGACGTAAACCTTGAGTAACACACGGGGAGATGGAGAAAGTGCTGAGTAAGGGCAGAGTAAGGCCCTCGGAGTGAGACAACGTGGCTCATGGAGGAGGGTGTGGTGTGAGTAAGCTGTGAGTAACTGCTGAGTAAGGAGAGGACTGGGTTTAGCGGAGTAGTGTCTGCTGGAGGGGGAAGCAGTGAGTAAAGGGGTAGTAAAGGGTGAGTAGAGCATCAGAAAGGGAAGAGGGATCGCATCCTCAGGGGGATGGGTGTGAGTAAGAGCGGAGTAAAGGCAGAGTAAAGTGGAGCAATGATAATGTGCAGAGGAAACTCTGAGGAAAAGATGTGCAAACTCAGAGTAAGCGTTGAGTAGAGCATAAGAGCAAATAATATCGAAGTGAGGGCTGAGTAAACTCGGAGTAAGGGTTGAGTAAGACAAGAGCACTGAGTAAACTCAAAGTAAAGGCTGAGTATGAGCAGAGTGCCACATTAACTCTAAGTAAGGGCTGAGTAAACTCGAAGTAAGGGCTGAGTAGAGACATAGGAACAAATGTTGAAGTGAGGGCTGAGTAAACTCGGAGTAAGGGCTGAGTAGAACCATAGGAGCAAATGTTGAAGTGAGGGCTGAGTAAACTCAGAGTAAGGGTTGAGTAACATAAGAGCACTGAGTAAACTCAAAGTAAAGGGCTGAGTATGAGCAGAGTGCCACATTAACTCTAAGTAAGGGCTGAGTAAACTCGAAGTAAGGGCTGAGTAGAGACATAGGAGCAAATACTGAAGTGAGGGCTGAGTAAACGCAGAGTAAGGGCTGAGTAGAGACATAGGAGCAAATACTGAAGTGAGGGCTGAGTAAACTCAGAGTAAGGGCTGAGTAGAGACATAGGAGCAAATATTGAAGTGAGGGCTGAGTAAACTTGGAGTAAGGGCTGAGTAGAGACATAGGAGCAAATAGTGAATTGAGGGCTGAGTAAACTCAGAGTAAGGGTTGAGTAAGAGCACTGAGTAAACTCAAAGGCTGAGTATGAGCAGAGTGCCACATTAACTCTAAGTAAGGGCTGAGTAAACTCGGAGTAAGGGCTGAGTAGTGTCAGAATACTAACTCCCAGAGGGCTGAGTAAACCATGAGTAAGAACTTAGCAACTGCAGATGGAGAAGTAAGTGCTGAGTAGTGACAAAGCACCCGAACCCTAAGGGCTGAGTAAGCTTGGAGCAAAGGTGGGGTAAACTCAGAGTGAGGGTGGAGTAAATCCAGAGTAAGGGCTGAGTAGTGACCATGTGCAAAATAATCCCGAAGGCTGAGTAAAGTCAGAGTAAGGGCTGAGCAGTGACAAAAGCACTGATTCCTAAGGGCTGAGTAAGCCCAGAGTAAGGAGTAAACCCGGAGTAAGAGCTGAGTAAACACAAAGTAAGGGAGGAGTAAACCCAGAGTAAGGGCTGAGAAGTGACCATGAGCCAAATAATCCTGAAGTAAAGGCCGAGTAAAGTCAGAGTAAGGGCTGAGCAGTGACAAAGCCTGATCCTTAAGGGCTGAGTAAGCCTAGAGTAAGGAGTAAACCCGGAGTAAGGGCTGAGTAGTGACCATGTGCCAAATAAACCTGAAGTAAAGGCTGAGTGAAGTCAGAGTAAGGGCTCCACAGTACCCTTCCCCAAGGGCAGAGTATGCTTAGAGTAAGGGTGGTGTAAACACGGAGTAAGAGCTGAGTAAACACAAAGTAAGGGCTGAGTAAACTCAAAGTAAGGGCTCAGCGTTCCCTAAGGGCTGAACAATTGAAGAGTAAGGGTGGTGTAAATATGGAGTATGGGTTGAGTAAGCTTAGAGTAAGGGTGGAGCAAAATGGAGTAAGGGCTGAGTTATACTTAGAGTAATGGTGGAGTAAACCTGGAGTTGGGTCAAGTGAGCTAAGAGGTGGACTAAGGACTGAGTAAGCTTAGAGTAAGGTTGGAGTAAGCCTGGAGTAAGGGCCGAATAAACTCTGAGTAAGGCTGGAGTAAACCCAGATTAAGGGCTGAGTAAGCTTAGAGTAAGGGTGGAATAAAAATGGAGTAAGGTCCTGAGTATGCTTAGAGTAAGGGTGGAGTAAACCCAGAGTATGGGTTAAGCTGTTAGGGTGGAGTAAGGGCTGAGTAAGCGTAGAGTAAGGTTGGAGTAAGCCTGGCGTAAGAGCAGGGTAAGATCAGAGTAAGGGTGGAGTAAACCCAGAGTAAGGGCTGAGTAAGATTAGGTGGAGTAAAAATGGAATAAGGGCTGAGCATGCTTTGAGTAAGGGTTCAGTAAACCCGGAGTATGGGTTGAGTAAGCTAAGAGGGTGGAGTAAGGGCTGAGTAAGCGTAGTGTAAGGGTGGAGTAAGCCCGGAGTAAGGGCCGTGTAAGCTCAGAGTAAGGGCAGAGTAAACCCAGAGTAAGCCTCTATGGGAAGGAGGGGGGGGTGCAATGCAGATCCTATGTAACAACGGAGTAACCTCTGAGTAAAGAGGGAGTAAGGCCGGAGTAAGGCCTGAGCAGCCCCACTGTGGTGTAAAGGTGGAGGAAACCTGGAGTAAAAAGAGTGGGGGGGGGAGGGAAGCGTGACCCCCCCCCCCACCCCTGCCCCATAGATTGCCCCACAACTGAAGGATGGGGGGGGGGACGCGCGGGGGGGGGGGGAACCCTGAGTAAGGCGCGAGTAACCCCAGAGTAAGCTATGAGTAACCTATGAGTAACCATGGTGCAAGCACAGAATGGGGGGGAGGAATCCCCCCCTCCCCCTCCCCCCCCCCCCAAGGAGACCCGCCCCCAAACAACGAGCCCCCCCCCCCCGATTAATTAACCCCCCTAATTAATTACGCCCCCCCCCCCATAGATTCTCTGTTATCATGAAAAAATAAAACTCAAAATTCATTCCCCCCCCCTCCCCCACCCCAATGTCCATCAGTCCAATAGGGGTTTTTTTTTTTGGGGGGGGGGGTGGGGACCCCAAAAAGTATTTGGGGGGGGAACCCCAAAAGTATTTGGGGGGGGACCCCAAAAAGTATTGGGGGGGACCCCAAAAAATATATGGGGGGGGAGACCCCAAAAAGTATTTGGGGGGGGACCCCAAAAGTATTGGGGGGGGACACCAAAAAATATATGGGGGGGGAGACCCAAAAAATATTGGGGGGGGGACCCCAAAAAGTATTGGGGGGGGGAGCCCAAAAATATATGGGGTGGGACCCCAGAAAATATATGGGGGGTGGAGACCCCCAAAAATATTGGGGGGGGACCCCAAAAAATATATGGGGGGGGGACCCCAAAAAGTATTGGGGGGGGAGCCCAAAAAATACATGGGGGGGACCCCAAAAAGTATTGGGGGGGGAGCCCAAAAAATATATGGGGGGGACCCCAAAAAATATATGGGGGGGGACCCCAGAAAGTATTGGGGGGGGGGAGCCCAAAAAATATATGGGGGGGACCCCAAAAAGTATTTGGGGTGGGGGAGGGGGGAGGGGAAGGGGGGGGGATTCTATGGGTCCGTGTCATGGGGGGGGCACAGCGGCGTCCGGGGGGGGCTGAGGAGAGAGATAGAAAGGGTTAAATTCATTAACCCCCCCCCAAATTAATGAGCTCGCCCCCCCAAATTAATGAGCCCTCCCCGAGAATTAATGAGCCATCCTCCAGAATTAATGAGCCCCACCCCCAAATTAATGAGCCCCCACCCCAAATTAATGAGCCCCTCCCAAAGATAATCCCCCCCACCCCTGAATTAATAACCCCCCTCACATTAATGAGCCCCCCCAAATTAATGAGCCCCACCCCCCAAATTTAATGAGCCCCACCCCAAATTAATGAGCTCCCCCCCCCAAATTAATGAGCCCCCCCCCAAAGATAATCCCCCCCCCCCACCCCGGAATTAATAACCCCCCCCTCAAATTAATGACCTCCCCCTCAATTAATGAGTCCCCCCAAATCAATGAGCTCCCCCAGAATTAATGAGCCCCCCCCAAATTAATGAGCTCCCCCACAAATTAATGAGCCCCCCCCAAAGATAATCCCCCCCCCCGCACCCCGGAATTAATAACCCCCCCCTCAAATTAATGAGCCCCCCCTCAAATTAATGAGCCCCCCCCCCAGAATTAATGAGCCCCCCCAAATTAATGAGCCCCCCCAGAATTAATGATCCCCCCAGAATTAATGAGCCCTCCCCCACGTTAATGAGCCCCCCCTCAAATTAATGAGTCCCCCCCAAATCAATGAGCTCCCCCCAGAATTAATGAGCCCCCCCCAAATTAATGAGCTCACCCTCAAATTAATGAGCCCCCCAAAAGATAATCCCCCCCCCCCCCCCCACCCCGGAATTAATAACCCCCCCCTCAAATTAATGACCCCCCCTCAAATTAATGAGCCCTCCCCCAGAATTAATGAGCCCCCCCAGAATTAATGACCCCCCCCAGAATTAATGAGCCCCACCCCCCAGAATTAATGAGCCCCAACCCAAATTAATGAACCCCCCCAAATTAATGAGCCCCCCCTCAAATTAATGAGCCCCCCCCTCAAATGAGGTCCCCTAATTAAGGGGGGGCTCCCCAAATTAAGGGGGGGGGGATCATACAATGTGCCCAATTTCAGCCCCCATCCCCCACATTTGTGGCCGCCCCTCCCCCCCGTTTCCTCCCCCCCTTTTTCCGAGGGTATCCCCCCCCCAAATTGGGGGGGGGGGGGTCCCCAAAATTGGGGGGTGAAAGGGACGGATTTGGGGGGGGGGCTCACCGGGGTCCGGCAGCGAGGCCGAGCGCAGTCCCGTCTCCTTCTGCAGTTGGATCTCCTTCAGAGCGGAAGATGGAGGTGGCTGAGGGGGGGGGGGGGGAGGGGGGGGGGGGGCAAAAAGAGGGGGTGAAGCTCTGAGCCCCCCCCCCACGACGCCCATAGGCCACGCCCACCCGCGATAGGCCACGCCCGCTTCATAGGCCACGCCCACCCCTGCTTGTTCGTTCAGAAAGAGCTCAGGAAGTCACGCCCACTAACAAAGGCAACGCTCACTCCATTAGGCCACGCCCACATCCATAGGCCACGCCCACCTCTTCTTGTTAGTTTAGAGAGAGCCCATGAAGCCACGCCCACTTCCATAGGCCCCGCCCACTAAACTATGCCGCGCCCACTTCCATAGGCCACGCCCACCCTTGCTTATTCATTCAGAAAGAGTCCAGGAAACCATGCCCACTCCCATAGGCTCCGCCCACTCCATTAGGCCACTCCCACATCCATAGGCCACGCCCACCTCTGCTTGTTCGTTCAGAGAGAGCCCAGGAAGCCACGCCCACTCCCATAGGCTCCGCCCGCTCCATTAGGCCACGCCCTCAAGCACAGGCCACGCCCACCCCCGCTTATTTGTTCAGAAAGAGCCCAGGAAGCCACGCCCACTTCAATTAGACCACGCCCACCCCCACTTATTCATTCAGAAAGAGCCCAGGAAGCCACTCCCCTACGCGATAGGCCACGCCCACTTCATAGGCCACGCCCACCCCTGCTTGTTAGTTCAGATAGAGCCCAGGAAGCCACGCCCACTCAACTATGCCACGCCCACCGCGATTGGCCTCGCCCGCTTCCATAGGCCACGCCCACCCCTGCGTATTCCTTCAGAAAGAGCCAAGGAAGCCCCGCCCACTAACATAGGCCACGCCCACTCCATTAGGCCACGCCCAGTTCCATAGGCCCCCGCCCACTAAACTGCCACGCCCGCTTCCATAGGCTACGCTCACCCTTGCTTATTCATTCAGAAAGAGCCCAGGAAGCCACGCCCACTAACAAAGGCAACGCCCACTCCATTAGGCCACGCCCACTTCCATAGGCCCCGCCCACTAAACTGCCTCGCCCACTTCCATAGGCCACGCCCACCCTTGCTTATTCATTCAGAAAGAGCTCAGGAAGCCACGCCCACTAACAAAGGCCACACCCATTCCACACAGGCCACGCCCACTTCCATAGGCCACGCCCACCCCCCCACTTATTCATTCAGAAAGAGTCCAGGAAGCCATGCCCACTCCCATAGGCTCCGCCCACTCCATTAGGCCCACTCCCACATCCATAGGCACACGCCCACCTCTGCTTGTTCATTCAGAAAGAACCCAGGAAGCCACGCCCACTCCCACAGGCCACGCCCACTTCAATAGGCCACACCCACCCCCGCTAATTCATTCAGAAAGAACCCAGGAAGCCACGCCCACTAACAAAGGCCACACCCATTCCCACAGGCCACGCCCACTTCCAGAGGCCCCGCCCACTCAACTATGCCACGCCCACTTCCATAGGCCACGCCCCACCCCCACTTATTCATTCAGAAAGAGTCCAGGAAGCCATGCCCACTCCCATAGGCTCCGCCCACTTCATTAGGCCACGCCCACATCCATAGGCCACGCCCACCTCTGCTTGTTCGTTCAGAGCCCAGGAAGCCACGCCCACTCCCATAGGCTCCGCCCGCTCCATTAGGCCACGCCCTCAAGCACAGGCCACGCCCACCCCCGCTTATTTGTTCAGAAAGAGCCCAGGAAGCCACGCCCACTTCAATTAGGCCACGCCCACCCCCCACTTATTCATTCAGAAAGAGCCCAGGAAGCCACTCCCACCGCGATAGGCCACGCCCACTTCATAGGCCACGCCCACCCCTGCTTGTTAGTTCAGATAGAGCCCAGGAAGCCACGCCCACTCAACTATGCCACGCCCACCGCGATTGGCCACGCCCGCTTCCATAGGCCACGCCCACCCCTGCGTATTCCTTCAGAAAGAGACAAGGAAGCCCCGCCCACTAACAAAGGCAACGCCCACTCCATTAGGCCACGCCCAGTTCCATAGGCCCCGCCCACTAAACTATGCCGCGCCCACTTCCATAGGCCACGCCCACCCTTGCTTATTCATTCAGAAAGAGTCCAGGAAACCATGCCCACTCCCATAGGCTCCGCCCACTCCATTAGGCCACTCCCACATCCATAGGCCACGCCCACCTCTGCTTGTTCGTTCAGAGAGCCCAGGAAGCCACGCCCACTCCCATAGGCTCCGCCCGCTCCATTAGGCCACGCCCTCAAGCACAGGCCCACGCCCCACCCCCGCTTATTTGTTCAGAAAGAGCCCAGGAAGCCACGCCCACTTCAATTAGGCCACGCCCACCCCCACTTATTCATTCAGAAAGAGCCCAGGAAGCCACTCCCACCGCGATAGGCCACGCCCACTTCATAGGCCCCACGCCCACCCCTGCTTGTTAGTTCAGATAGAGCCCAGGAAGCCACGCCCACTCAACTATGCCACGCCCACCGCGATTGGCCACGCCCGCTTCCATAGGCCACGCCCACCCCTGCGTATTCCTTCAGAAGAGACAAGGAAGCCACGCCCACTAACAAAGGCAACGCCCACTCCATTAGGCCACGCCCAGTTCCATAGGCCCCGCCCACTAAACTATGCCACGCCCACTTCCATAGGCCACGCCCACCTCCACTTGTTCGTTCAGAAAGAGCCCAGGAAGCCACGCCCACTTCAATTAGGCCACGCCCACCCCCCACTTATTCATTCAGAAAGAGCCCAGGAAGCCACTCCCACCGCGATAGGCCACGCCCACTTCATAGGCCACGCCCACCCCTGCTTGTTCGTTCAGAAAGAGCCCAGGAAGCCACGCCCACTCAACTATGCCACGCCCACCGCGATTGGCCACGCCCGCTTCCATAGGCCACGCCCACCCCCTGCTTGTTCGTTCAGAAAGAGCCCAGGAAGTCACGCCCACTAACAAAGGCAACGCCCACTTCCATAGGCCCCGCCCACTAAACTGCCACGCCCCGCTTCATAGGCCACGCCCACCCCTGCTTGTTTGTTCAGAAAGAGCCCAGGAAGCTACGCCCACTAACATAGGCCACGCCCGCTCCATTAGGCCACGCCCACCCCCGCTTATTCATTCAGAAAGAGCCCAGGAAGCCACGCCCCCCTTTCACAGACCACGCCCATGCCATTAGGCCACGCCCACCCCTGCTTGTTCGTTCAGAAAGAGCCCAGGAAGCCACGCCCCCTTTCACAGGCCACGCCCATGCCATTAGGCCACGCCCACCCCTGCTTGTTCGTTCAGAAAGAGCCCAGGAAGCCACGCCCCCCTTTCACAGGCCACGCCATGCCATTAGGCCCACGCCCACCCCTGCTTGTTCGTTCAGAAAGAGCCCAGGAAGCCACGCCCCCTTTCACAGACCACGCCCACTCCATTAGCCCACGCCCACCCCTGCTTATTCATCCAAAAAGAGCCCGGGAAGCCACGCCCACTCCATAGGAAACGCCCACTTCCATAGGCCACGCCCACCCCTGCCCACCTCTTCAGAAAGAGCCCAGGAAACCACGCCCACTAACAAAGGCCACGCCCACACCATTAGGCCACGCCCACCCCCACTCATTCATTCAAGTTCATTAATAGATTCATTTGCTCATCATTCAAGTTCATTAATAGATTCATTTGCTCATTCATTCACAGACTAGG